>PVKN010020404.1:0-15949 GCA_004027915.1 Capromys pilorides
TTTGCATATGTTAAACTATCCCTGCATCTCTGAGATGAATCTTACTTGGTCCGATCTTATTGGGTTTCAGGAAGAACAACATAAACAAACATTTTGTTCATGTTAAATTGAGAGTTTAAAAACCCTATATTTATCATTTGATTAATAGATTAGTAGGTCAAACTACCCATCATTTCCATGTTATATTAGATTCCACTGAAGAGAGATACTAGGGATCAGGAATTAGAGGAAAGGAAGAGAGGGACAGAAATAAAGGGAGAGAGAGAAGGAGGGAAGGAGGGAGGGATGGAGGGAGAGAGGAAGAAGATGAAAAAGAAGAAGGAGGAGGAGGAAAAGGAAGAAGAGGAAGAAGAGGAGGAGGAAACACCAGGAATGGAAAAAGGAGGGAGGGGTAGGGAATATGAACTAGAGTTCTGGGAGAACTGAGAGAAGAGAGTAAAGATGGAAGGGAGGGAGACAGAGAAGTGAGAGCTCCCAGAGCCTTAGTAGCAGTGTCACTTGGCCAGGCCCGGGCACCAGACCTGGTCTTCCCTGGGCCTTCCATACCATGCAACCTGCAGATGCCATCCAAGCCACTGGGCTGAGAGTACAAGTTGGCAATGACACAAAGCCATGACTGGAGGATGTTATTGTGCTTTTTCTGAACTCATACCTCCCCTAACCTGTGGCCTACACCCGCCCTTGATGTCTTACCCAGGTGCCTCATCCAATGGTGGATACTTGGTGAACATCAGAATTCACTGACACCTACCACATACCAGGTATGGAGCCAAACATTGCCCATATTTTCATGAAAAGTGTGAGCCACTCGAATAATACACAGTGAAAAGCAACTATTCTAGCAAAATGTTCTACTAGTCTTTAGGTAAAACAAGTTTTCTTTTCTTTTGCAACAAACATTTTTTTTTTTTTTTCATCTGGACCACAATCTTTCTGAAACAAAAAGCCTATCCCTTATTTGAATTAAGACCATTCTAGAACACACATACATAAGAGTGAAGACATTACTTTTAGAAGAGCCCTACAAAGTGAAGTAAAATTTGCAATAACTCCAGCTGTTAAATGTTACCATAATTGACAATGATAATCACAAAGTCAAATAGGTTGAATAAAAGTTTGCGTCACCTTTCACCATATCAGAATGCCAATGCTAAGACATCCCCCAGTGGCAATTTTGTCAGCTCCTGGCCAATCATGAAACCAACCATAGGAACAAATAAAAGATGGAACTGTCAGCAGTCTGACTGTGATTTACGTAACTTGTTTCTGTGGAGATTTGCATGACTTGTGAAAAATATCACATGCAAGAGGAACTTACTATAAATATTAAAATGAGAAAGAAATGAAAGGCTGAGAAAGCAATAGAAAAATAGTAATTTCTTTAAAAAGAATTGAGGAACCACAGGTCTGGGGTGAGGCTCAGGGATACAGTACATGCTCAGCCTGTAGGAGGCCCTGGGTTCAAGACCCAACATCCAAAAAGAAAAAAAAAAAAAAAAAAAAAACGAACTGAGGAACTGACTGTAAGATGTGTTTTATAATCTAATTTGCATGCACATTTCCATAAATACAATTGTAAAGATAGAAGTAAATGAAACAGTATCTAAGCATCTTCTGAGGCAGCCAATCAGGAAGAAAGGCATTCTGCCCAGTTATGGGGGGGAGGGAGGAGTTCACCGTGGCTAGCACCTGGATGCACAAACCCCGCACAGTGGCACACAGGGAGGGCACCCTGGATGGCCACTGCCTCCAGCCCCTATGCCTGCCACCAGGGTATTCAGATCACTGTCTAGCCTGAGCTCCTCTAACTGAGATAAAGGGAGTTTTCTTTCTAATTCACTACAAAATAGAGACTATTAATGTTAACTTTTTGTTTTGTTTTGTTTCTTATTTGAGACAGAATCTTGCTATGTAGTCCAGACTGGCCTTAAACTCACTGTGTAGCCCAGGCTGGCCTGGAACATGGGACAATCTTTCTGCCTCAGCCTTCCAATTGCTGGGATTAGAAGCATGGGCCGTCAGACCCTTCTAGATAATTTTAATTTTAGAATTAGTTTATTTTGACTTAAAAATGTCTAGTGGGACTATCTTTGGGATTTGACTGCATGTACAGATCAATTTCGAGAAAGTATCTTAGTAGTGCTGGGTCTCCAATCTGTGGCCTCGTTCTCCATTTGCTCAGATGCTGTTTCCTTTCTTGGTACAACGCGGGAACCACATCCTCTGAGAGGCTCGTGAATGCTCAGCCGCAAATCCACCTAGACCGCGAACCAGGTTGGGAGCCACCAGTGGAGGCGCAGCAGTCCAGGGGCACACATGCACCTCCCCTCCTGTCCCGCCTGCGGCCCTCTGTGCAGGCTGGATTTTGCAACCGCTTCCCCTTGCTTCTGCAGGACATCCAGTTAATCTTCTGCTGCATCATCTCCCTGCTCCTCTGAAGACCTGCAATCGCCCCACTCTGCGAGATAAACCCATACTCCCTCCCCTACATTCCAGACCTTTATCACTGGACCAAAATCTACACTCTCAACCATGCCTCTTTCTTCTCGTGGCTCTACTCACCCTTGAAACTGGCTCATCTCTGCAAAATGCTCCCCCCAACTTTCCCAGACCAGCTTGCTTTCTTGTTCAAGTCCCAGGCCTCGCACAAACCAGCCAAGGGCTCCACCACTGGGCTACATTCCTCAGCCTTTTAGAAACTGTATTTTGAGGTGGCATCACCTCAAATGTTGCTCTAGTTGGTCTTGTACTTGAGATCCTCGTTTCCTGGCCTCCTGAGTAGCTGGGATGACAGTATGGACCACTGTGCCCAGCTCCAGGCTTTGTTTTCATATCCTGGAAATTCTCTTCCCTTCCTCTTTGACTCCTTCAGGTGGGAGTTCCTGTTTTCACTTGAGGCAGAATTCACAGAACATAAAACCAACTGTTTTATCTACTACATTTTTTCTGTTTTTATTTTCTCTTGAATCAACACACAATAACTGTATATTTCAGCACCCATCCATGTGTGAGGCTCAGGTCAGGGTAACTAGCCCCACTGGAAACTGCACAACTAGGGAGTGCAGGGGTGGCTGGGTGGGGAGAACTTGCCCAGCAGGCGTAGGCCCTGGTTCCCTCCCAGCACTGTGCACACGTGTGCGCGTGCGCACACACACACACACACACACACACACACACACACACAGCCCTGTGATCACCCCCTCTCTGAGGTTCCAAAGAATTGTCATCTCCCCAGTTAACAGTCCTGCTCTCAGCTTCCACAGAAACGGAGCTGCTGTGAAGTCCCTGCTGTCCCTTTCTCTGTACTTGTGTTGGGATCTTTTCTCCAGGCTCTGTCCGTCCCTATATTTTTGAAGTCCAGCTCAGTCACCCTGGCTCTCTCCAAGGCTGTTCTGTGTCCTCTCCCACCCTCCCCAGCTCAGTCTCCAACCCATGACCCAGGATCCCTTCTGAAACTTGCAGTTCCCAGGCTCTGAGCTGAGGCGCCCTGGTGTCCTTCTTTAAGCCCAGGACTTCCCTGGCCAATAGGCCACTCTCTGTATCCAGGACTCCAGATCTCAGAGATGATGAGGACACCATGCATGCTGGCATAGTTGTCCTCGTTCTGTGGCCATCCCTATAGGTCCCAGTGGCTAAGCATTCGAGCAACAGAGGAGGAGGATGTGGTGTCCAAGGAAGGGAGGCTTCCTTCACTATCCTGAGAGCAGAGGCTGCCTGCTTTGCTCAGTGGAGACTAAGGCTGACCAGCAGGACAGGACGAGTGTCCCGGATATCACAAGATCCCATTAGAAAAGATGCATCCATCTGTTCAATATTCTATGCAAATCAGCTCCCTCCTCAGGTATCTTGACTGAAGTAGTTCATAAGTGCAGATTGCCCTTGTCAAAGGAGATAAACTATTAACCGTTTGGCTGCTGCTATCATGCTTTTTGCATTATGGAGTAACATAAGAAGAGCGCGATAGCGCTCCTTAGCAGTCAAACGGTTAAATTATGATGATGGTGCTTGTGATTCACGTGAAGCATGCCTGTAATCTGACATATGGTGAGGCTGGATCAAGACATCAAGAGTTTAAGTCCAGCCTGGGTAACTTAGTAATTTAGTGGGGTCTTGTCCCAAAATAAATTAAAAAGGACTGGGACTTTAGCTCAGCATGAAAAGCCGGGGTTCAGTTCTAGAAATGCAAACAAGAACAATAACAATGAAAGTATGAAAGGCAACCAGTTTTATTTTATGCAAGAATAGTAAGCCTGACCTATTGTGCACCACATATCCTTCTAACCTTTCCCAGCCTGCAGTACTCAGCAGAATTTGCCCCAGCTGCCTCTGGGAGTTTGGAGATAAGAGGGAAAAACAGGGCTGGGGCCCTCAGGCCATTAAGAACTTGTTCTGAGCAGGAGCACTGAAGACCCAAGAGGAGGCTGAGGTCTATAATTAAGATTTTTCCTGTTCATATCTCATTTTGCCTGCTGCAGAATAACAATATGGAAATTTCTTCTGGCATTAACTTCATCATTCTGTGTCATAAAGATGCTATGTGAAATGGAAATGAACATTTTCAAGAGTAGTTTGGGGAACTCTCCAAGAACATGCACAGCGGCCACATGGAGCTGCACACACTTGCCTCTAAGATCAGGTGGAAATGCAATAGTCACTTGCACCACAGTCCCCGCATCAGGCCTGGAGTTGGGGGGCCCACAGGAACGTAGGAGAACTGTGTACAGCACACCTGCCTGTGGGCTCAGCATTGGGAATTTTGTTGGTTCGCAGACCTCATCCATGAAAATTAAAGGACATGCAGAGCAAACAAGCAGCAAATGACAAGTGCGACACAGAATCCAGAGCAGCTGAAAGGTGATTTTCTTCCTTCCCACTGCACTTCTCCTGGGCTCAGGTGAAACCTGGGCACCAAAGCTGCTGGGTGAGGGAAACACTTCCTACACACCGTGTGGCAGAGGCAGGCTTTGGGATGCATGCGGAAACAGACTATGTGTATGTGTGTACACATGCACACATGTGTATGTGTTAGTTCTTGGGTGGTCTCGCAGGCAGAGACACACATGGATCCCTCACCCACCGCTAGATACACACCCCATGGCTGCTCAATGCTGGGTACAGCCCCATAGAAACATCATTCGAGCATCGCACAGTTCTATGAGAAGCCCAGAGTCTAAATAAATTAAAAAGCAAAATAAAAGAGCATAGGAAACAGGAAGAGGGATCTTCTGCTGATGGGAAGGAGACCCAGAGACCGAGGGGATGGGTTCAGGACACAGAAGGAAGGCAGGCGCATGAGAGCATCTACGGACTGACTCGGCACAAGGAACGCGATCCCTGTGTCCTGCAAGCAGGCACTGCTGCACACAACAATTTAAAAATATATAAGAATGAGGAAGTATTCAGCCAATAAATGTGGAGTTTGTGGAACAGCACACATAAACTCTGGAAAGATTTGCAAAATATGCAAGATTCAGTTTCTTCTGCCCTGACATACATGTCACACTCCTGGTATGAAAAAATGAATTCCCATCAACTATGTAAAAGCCACCGAAGCCTATTTTCCTTATCCTCCCCCAATACACAATTTATGATCAGAATTCATTTCTCAGTCAATGGTAGTTTAATAATTTGTGAATATAGAAGCTGGAAATAGCTGTAATAATGTAATCAAAGGATGGTGATTTAAGGGACATGGCAGCACTTTGGGAGGCTGAGGCAGGAGGATCCAAATTCTCTCTCAGCTGGGGCACATAGAGTGACTTTGTCTAAATAAAAATGGCTGGGGATAGCTCAATGGGAATACCTGGGTTCAAACATTAGAACCAGGAAAAATTAATAAATATGATGTAAGCCTTCTTTTACTTACATGCTATATTCCAAATATGTAAATTTTTTATAAGGCCTTTAAGGAGAAAGTAGTCAATTTTTTTTTTTTTAATTTTTATTTCTATGGGACAGTCTCAATGAACTTTGTTTTACAGTAAGGGTAGATGTAAAGAATTTTTTGTAAAGTTATGAATTACTTCTATATTTGTAGTTAACCCCATTGGTAGAGCCACTATGAGAACATTTTAAGACAAACACTTCTCAAGGGGAGCCGCAGTCTTGCTGCCTGGATCTGCAGGACCTCGAAGTTTTCTGGGACAGCGAGGTGCGCCTGCCTCCCAGCTAACACGTGGTGCTGGCTGGGGAAGGCCCACGATGAGCACACTGTGCTGACACGAGGATGCTCTGCTCCCTCACAATCTGATGCAACACGAGGCTGAGAGATGGGGCAAAAACATCAAGGCCATAGCATATCCTTACCGGGCAACTCAGACACGGTGCCTGAGTCCTCGGGGGTCTCGCGACACTCCTCCCCACGCACCATGCCTGGTTATCTCCTCCTCCGCCAACTCCGCTGTGGAAATGTGCCTATGCAAGGTCTCGAAGGCCCCAAGGCCAGACCCAGGCAGCACAGAGTGTGTCTGACTTTCCACTGCTTTATCCTCCTCTTAAACAGCTGTAGTAACACTTATTGAACAAAGGCATTTTCATTTAAGAAGAGCTTTGGACACTGGGTATGGTGGCAAACACCTATAATCCCAGCACTCAGGAGTCAGAGGTAGGAAGATTGCCCCAGTGACAACAGTGAGTACAAGGCCAATCTAGAATACATAGTGAAGCCCTGTCTCAGAAAGCTGGGGGTGGGGGGTGGGGGGTCTTGGAGGTGGAGGTTGGGAGTGTAGTTAGTTAGCACAAGCATCTTCCTACAGGTGGATTAGAGGCCCAGGGTTCAGTTGCCAGCTCCCAAACAAAAACAAAAAGAGAAAAAGTAAAACAAAAGTTTTGGTTCCAGTAGATTTGTTCTTTACAATAACATCACATGGAGTTTGCTCTAACCATAGACAAATTCTAAGATATAGAAATTGACTTTTTTTTTTAGACAGGGTCTCTCTATGTGAATCAGACCCTGAACTCACTATGTAGCCCAGGTAGGCCTCAGATTTGCAGAGATTCTCCCCAGCCTTCTGAATCCTGGAATTACAAGCATGTGCTACCATGCCCGCAGAAACTGAATTCTGTTAGCCGTTCTATTAAGGATGAGCCACGGGAGCCTAGTAGGCAGACAGAGAAGAAGACTATTCAGCATCAGTGATGCAAAGTTTCTAACAAGCCCTCAAAACATTTGATGAATAATGCCCTAAAACTCACAACTTGTGACACAAGTTTCATAAAAGAAGTCCCCCCCAAAAAAAGACAAGAAAAATGTCCTCTGTAAGCTGGACCCAAAGCAAAAGCACTCAGCTTTCTTCTGTGGGACTTCTACCACAAAGCATTAGAAAAAACTGAAGAAAACTTTGAGGGTCTCCACAGGCGAGCTCAGGTTGGTGGGACCAGGGAAAGCCCCCCACCCTTGCAGATGCGGCTGGGGGAGAGAAGCCTCATACTGGCGCCCATCCTGCTTCTGCCTGCTGTTCCTCATCACAAGTTCAATATCAACACCTGGCTTCCCAGGTGTTGGGAAGCCAAATCACACTACTGCAAGGTCATGTAACCTTAGAAAACTGAACATCATGGGCACACACTTTTATTTTTTAGGTAAACAAAACTATTTATTTTATATAGGAGGGCTTTAAGAGAATAACTCTGGAAACTATTCCTTTTTAATTTTTTTTAAAGGTATTTAGTACAGGGTCTCACTACACAGATCAGACTCATATTGATCTTTCCTGTTTTTCAGCCTCCCAAGTGCTGGGATTACAGGCACCTGCCACCACGCCCAGTCTCAGTCACAGTCTCAGCACGCCCCAGGGGTGGGGTGGCACTGCAGGAGAGGACTGAACCCCAGCCCGTGTCTGCCTAAGTAGGTGATTTAATCCGCTGAGCTGTCTGGCTTTATTGCTTTATTTCTTAAAGCTCGATTTTCCAGCATATACCAAAGCACAAACAGATCATAAACCCTAACCAATCAGCAAGACTGATCCTTATGTCTGACTGCACACATTCAGAAGTTGTTACAGTTATTCAAGAAGCTAAGGCAGGAGGAATGAAAGTTCCAAGCCCAGCCTGGCAACTCACTGAGGCCTTGCTCAGAATAAAACATACAAACAGCGGGGATGCAGCTCAGGAATAGAACATCCCTGGGTTGGTTCTCGGGATGCACCTCCCCAAAAGAGAGAAGAAGTTTTAACAGAGAGATGGACTTTTAAGCTCCTCTGCAAAACAGCTGAGCAAAGAGTACAAGGAAGTCCAGTATGTGCAAGGAAATTAGGAATGGAATAAGATGTGCGTATATCAAAAACATTCACGTAGGACCCTTACACTTATCTGTAATGGTGTTAAAGGAATAAAACAGGTAGGATATTTTCTCTTTTTTAAAACTTTATTTATTTATATTATGGCCTGCTCAGCCTGCCCCTGGGGTGGGGCTGGCGCAGCATGTGGTGCCAGGGATTGAAGTGTGGTCCCTGCGGTTGCCTATGCTTGCCTAAGCAGGTGATTTAGACCGCTGAGCTATTTCGTGTCCCAGGTAGGGTATTTTCAATGTGAAATTTTTTCTTGCCTCTGATCATTGCTAGTCAGAGCCTCCATATCTCAGTTCTTCAACATAGTGATCATTTCTGTATTGTTCCTTCCTGACTTTCGTGTGCCTGTGTTTTTATAAAATTGTAATACAAATGCATGCCACTCATTTTTCAGTAGTAGGTATCAAACTCAGGACCTTTACACTGAGCTATATCCCCAGTACTTTAAAAAACAAACATACATATTGAGACAGAGTCTCCTTCAGTTGCTAAGCTGTCCAGGCTGGGTTAAAACTTGCAACCACCCTGCCTCAGCTTCTTCGAGTGCATGGCTTCCAGGCATGCACCACACATGTGGCTTACACATTTTATGTTTTTTACTTCTCCTAGTATTTTTCAGAGTTCCTAGCAGCTTTTAAAATTGGTGTTCATAATTGTATAATATTCTACTCAGTGGAGCGGACTACACCATAATCCATTCAATCATTTTCCTTCCAAATGTGGGTTCTTGTGACAATGCTTTCATGAAAGTCTTTGTCTACACAGATTTTCCTAATCTTCTAGCCCTTTGGCAAAAGTCCCAGTCAGGGACTGAGAATATGCAGGCATTGCCCAATGCTTTCTAGGAGTTGTTCCCTGAACCTGTGGAGTTGTGTGTTTACATTGTTTTTGCAGTGCTGGGGCTCAAAGGGTCTCTCCCATGGTAGAAAATCACATTGTCCCTGAACCATATCCCCAGCCTCAATCCTTGAATCATAGAAGTTTAGAATAAGAAAAAAATACTACCAACATCCATTAAGAAAGGTACATTTCCTACATTAATTAAATGGGACTTGAGGTTTTGAAATCTGTATCTTACAAATCTGTTTCGAATGAACTAGTCCTCTCAGCTGCATGGTATCACCTTACAGTAGCCAGTCAGGGGCCCAGGGACTGCGTTCCTAACCTGCATTTTAAGACAAACAGAACTGGTGATGACATGAGGCCTGGTGCTGCAGGCCTGTAATCCCACCACTCTGGGAGGCTGAGACAGGAGGACCCACATTTGAGACCAGACTGCACAACATAGTAAGAGTGTTTCAAAATAAAAACTAAAAAGAGACATGGCTCAGTGGGAGAACACCCTTGAGTTCAATTCTCAGTGGAAGGAAGGAAGGAGAGAAAAAAGGAAAAACAGAAGAAAGGAGGGAGTAGGAGGCAGGGAAGGAGGGAAAAGGAGGGGCAGAGGACCACAGCTAAGGAAGAGCGGGAGGCTGGGCCAGGGCAGTGGGAGGCAGGAACCCACACCTCTGTTACCCTGAGCTGGGTAACAATGCCATGCTCTTCCCAGTGACCAAGTAACCAGACAGGGGTGGTCTCACAGGATGGTGCTAAGGGATCCACAAGAGACAAGTGCGGCCCAGAGCTCCCTGTATGCAAGCGCAGGGCCAGCTCCAGCCCCATGGAGGCCACTGGGTGTGGGCGGCTTTGGGACGATGCAGACCCAGGCTGCACTGCGGGCTTCTCACTTCAGAAAATCTGCACTGCTAATGAGTCTTCAAATGGCCTCTGTACTGCAGCAGATGCCTCCGTCATCCCCCTGCCCCAGTGGCTGAGTCTTCTTCTGTCGTTCAGGATGGCACTGAACTCACAGCAGATCCTCCTGCCTCAGCCTCCTCAGTGCTGGGCTTACAGGACTGCACCATCATGCCTAGCCTCCTCATCTTTTTCAAAACACTTATTGAAAGCCACCTAAGCCCATGCTCCATGATGAACACAGACAAGTGACACCTAGTTGGAATTTCCATGGAGAAGTTAGCAAGATATGTTTGCAGGCATCAGACTGTTCTGGCCCGAAAGCCAATAAATTTGAACCTTGTTGAACACAGTTTATAAATATATTACATTGTCTTTAAATAAAATCAAGATGTTTCTGACCAATTCCAAAACCTTTAAAAGAACATGCAACCGTCCTCCATCGCCAAATATCTGCCCAGGTATTTTCTTCACCCTCTGTGCCATACTGACAGATACAAATAATTTCTGAAGCTTCTACCTCACTAATATTTGTATTATTCATGTGTTTATCCTCCCTTTTATAAATCTCATTCACCATATAAACCAAGAGAAAGCATGTATATGGCTGCCTTTCCACATGCCACCAAAAAATTCATTTACACAGGTAATTTGCAAGTGCCACAAGAGGACAATGTTTAAGAAGGGAAGACTTTAAAGTTTTACACTAGTAAGACTGTGTAAAAGTAAATCTCAAGCAAGCAAGGTACTTAGTCACGGCGCAGAGGGTGGCCTGTACCCTAAACACTACCAATTAGACGATTCACACAATTAACTTGTTCCCGAGGTGGCCGATAATCTTTTGTTCCTAAGAGATGCGCTGGCATGCCATAACTATTTTTAGCCACAAGAAAAGGGGGAAAAAAGCATATGTAATATAATTTTATGATCTGCAGGTCTGCCAAAGAATCGAGCATTATTTCTACTTCTCTGGCACGCCCTCCTCCCGGAAGTGACTGCAGAGTGCCTCCCCTTTCATTCAGTTCATTAAAAAACTAAAAGTTTGGCAGGGTTATCCATCATGGGATCAGATAATTGGTGTAGCAGGCTTGAAAAATTAAAGGACAATAAAGAAGTGATGTTCAGCTATGTGATATTCACAAGCTGCCTACCAGCTTGTAACTCTAACTTTGATAATATTTCCTGGGAAAACTCACTGCTCCAAACACATGCTTGTTCTGAGATCCACAGTGTTTCTAGGTAGAAAACAACTGGCCTTGATTTTCCTGCAGGTGAACCTATCCTTCCTGGTCATTGTTTTCTCATACTCTATCACCTTATTTTTCCTCTCCAATCCCCAGTTCCCAACTCTGAATCTGTTTCCTAGTCCCAAAAGGCCTGGTTTGCAGATAGCAGGGAAGCAAAGAACAGAGACTGGACGTGGTGGCGCGTGCCTGCAATCCCAGCTCTTGGGAGGATGTAAACAGGCGAATCACTACAAGTCCAATCTAGTAGTGAGACCCTGAACACCCTGTAGACCATTCCCTAAAATACAAAAAAAAAAAAGCAAGCAAAGAACTAACCTCGGGATTTTGCTGAGAGCAATGTAGTGAGCTCACCCTGGAGGCATTCCCAGCCTGTTAGTGCCTGGGCCATTCTGAGGGGTGGGATGACAACCACAGAGTGGGGTTTGATTAAGGAATTCTTCCCAAAACTTCGTTACCACACACAATCAGCTTGGCAGGTCTGCTTCTCACTCCCTCACTGTAAAGAAAACTATTGCTCAAGCACACATGATGAAAGAGAAAGTAGCCTCCCTCCACCATACCCTATCATGAACTAACTGCAAAGCCTGCAAGCCTAAGTGCTGTGTGGCACCTTAGAACCTCAAGTGGTCCCTGGAACTAGAATCCAGCTGACTGTGTCACCCAGGAGCCAGGAAAGTCTTTGAAACCATGGATCAACATCCTGCTGGTTGTAGTGGCTGAGGATCCGTCTCCCTTCCACTCAGGGTATTTCCCTCTTTCTTACTGCTGCCTACCTACCTTTTCCTTATCTGTAGCAAACTTTGAAGCTTTCTCACTGAGGTTTACGCTAATCTGAACCCTTCTCAGGAGTTAAAAAATCTGTCTCAATGCATTTTATGCCCATAATAGAATTCTAGATGAGTCCACAAATTAAAGTCTTTTTTAAAAGGGAAGTAATTACACCTACCATTGCATTTATTTTCTTAATATAAAAGGAGGTCTGGCAATGTAGCTCAGTGGTGAGTGCTTGCTTGTCTAGCACGCACAAGGCCCTGGGTCCCATCCCTCAGTACCCTCAAGAAAGTGGAGGAACTGCATTGTGGAACATGTGTGTAGTACGTATGTGCCAGGTCCCAGGTTCAGTCTCCACACCAAAATAAAAACATAAAGAATGAAGATAAGAAATGATTAAAAATAAAAAAAAAAGAAAGGGGAATAAAAATGTTTCCTAAACAGATACCAAATTGCACAGAACTCAACCATTTTGGAACCCAGTTTGAGCCCTGACAGTTTAAAAAATCTCTATTTTAGTTGACTCAAGTTGCAAGGGTGGATGGGTCACTGCTTTACTTTGTATCTGAGAAAGTAAAATAAGGAAGAGAAACTCATTACACTCTGTCCCAGAAAACACTACAGTGGAGAAAGGCCTGGCCCGTGGGATAGCAGGAGGGGAAGCAGCAACTGAGAAGCCCAGACTGAGCTTCCTGGTAGGAGAGGAGAGATCAAGTGCTGGCTGCCCCCCACTGTAGCTGGCTGCCCCCACAATCGCCCCACCTGCAGGCTAGGGCTTGCACCTTCCCTTGCCGATTCCCACTTCTCATTCTTTGCTTGGGTCCCTCTAGGCCTGGAGCCCCACATTCCAGGGAGCTTCAGGGCCTCCAGTCACATTGTGTAGCCCCTTGCTGGACCACACGCTAATCCACCCATGACCACTGCTGCCAGCTGCCACCCAAAGGTCGCTGCCCGCCACAGGCAACCCAAGTCCCTTCCTTTCCTAGTCAGCAGTCACTTCAGAATGTCATGTATTATTTTGGCCCCAAGTAGAATTTTTAAATGGGTCATTTGGACGGTGCATAATTAGCCACAGCTCATCCAGTGACTCTCTATTCATAAGCAGGTGCGTTACTACAGGAATAGTAACTCTTCCAGCCACCAGAACATTGTTTTTTGGCTACCACTGGTTGAAAGAGACCTCTTTTAGTGACAAGAAGAAGTTACTATTCAGTGTTCTAGACTCTGATACTAAACTGTCTCCTAAGCCAAAGGATAGCAGGCCTCACTGTGAAGCAAACCAGGCCCTGAGTAGCACACATTAAATACCCTCAGAATGCACCCTGAAAATCTGGGCAGAGTAGAGAGTTGGAGTTGTGGCTTATTGGGAAAGTGCTTTCTAGCATCATGAGACCCAGAGCTTGATTTGAGCACCTCAGAAAGAAAAAAATGTATGTAAAGCCTAGAGCTTTTATTAAGCAAAATGCACAAGCCATGCCTTCTAGATGTGTTAGGAACACAGTACTAACATGGGATGTCTACATGACAATACAGGACTGACAAAAACAGAATATACATAATTATTAGATGATTCTGTCAGAAGTTATAGGAAATAGTACTTTATTTTATTTATTTATTTATTTTTCTTTTTTTTGTTGTAGCCAGCTCAGCTCAGGCAGGGCTGGTGCAGCATGTGGTATGGGGATCAAACCGTGGTCCCTGCTCTTTGCCTAAGCTTGCCTAAGTAGACACTTTAGACTGCTAAGCTATCTTGCAGGCTGGAGGGATAGCTCAGTAGAATAAGCACTTGCCTGGCAAGCACAAAGTTCTGAATTCAATTCCCGGTACCACAAACAAAAACAAAAACAAAACAAAACAAAAGCCCTGCTGAAATAGCCCTTTATTATGAATAATGAAATATTCCAGAAACATTTTATGACTTGACAAACACAATTTTCATTTTTAATAACAATCTCAAACTTAGCACTAATGTAACTTTTTTAAGAGTCGGCTACGACACAAGACAGTCTTAGGACAGCAGCTCAATTAAGTCCCAGGACAAGGTCTTATCTTTTAAGATACATGGGTTTGCTGATAAAGTCTTAAAATCATACCAAGAAATGGAAGAAGAAGAAGAAGAAGAAGAAGAAGGAGAAGGAGAAGGAGAAGGAGAAGGAGAAGGAGAAGGAGAAGGAGAAGGAGAAGGAGAAGGAGAAGAAGAAGAAGAAGAGAGAGAGAGAAAGAAAGAAAGAGAGAGAGAGAGAAAGAAAGAGAGAGAGAAAGAAAGAAAGAAAGAGAGAGAGAGAAAGAAAGAAAGAAAGAAAGAAAGAAAGAAAGAAAGAAAAACAAACAAGGCAAGGATCATAACTAACACTTTTCTCCCTTCTTAAATGAGGAAACAGAGTTAGAAAGGATGAATGATTTACTCTGGCTATAATAATTGAAATAGTTAAACAGTGTACCCATTTATATTCAGAACTTGATACTCAGTATTTACATTATGACATGTGTGTATGCATTTTTTATTCTTGAGTGTGTGTGTGGCACGCCCGTGTGTGTGCGCGCGCGCGCGCGTGCGTGCTGCGTTTGAACCCAGGCCCTAGCAAAGGCCAAGCTCTCACTCTGGCAGTGGAGTGCACCTCGGCCCCATATGCTTGTGGCTGAAGAGAAATACTCAAAACACATGAGCCCATTTCTAAAAGTTACGATTTCGACATATATTTTTTTCAGTGATAGACATCATCTTAACATCTATCTTAAATTTTCTCAAAGTATGGTCTATTGTATTTGAGTAATTTCTTTCTAAGATACTAAATATGACAAAGAAAAATTAAAACTTGCTATTTTATTAAATAATAGTTTAAAACATATCCTGCATAACTCTCCCAAATTTACCTCCATATTGTGAGAAAATACAAATAGCAAATAAACTCACAAAGCTATTTTAAAATCTCGAAGTCAGTTTTGTTCTCATATATATGCTATGAAACTAACTGAAGTATGATACACTGTGCAGTACGGGGCTATCTCTGCTTTCGAGATGAATATTTGCTGACCTTACTAGGTTTTGGTGGAATCAAATTAGGCCAATTTCAAAAGACCTTTGTAAGCAATCATTGCTGTCTTTTATGCTTCTTTTAGACATCAGTAAAATTAAGAAATAGATAATGGAGAAACTTACCACACAAAGTTTGAAACCATGTTAGAAGTTCAATTAAACATGGGGAGCTTATGTTTATAGTCTAGTGATTTAAATCAAGCTTTTTGGCTAGCGATTTCAACAAAAACCCTCTACAGCGAGTATTTACTTAGTGAAATCCTATGAAAGCAAAAGTTTCTTCCAGTATATATGCCACACCTCATGACACATAGAGTATTTCCAAGCTCCAATGACAATAAATTCAACAGAAAGACATCTGCAAATCAGAATGACCAACATTTTGTGTCATATGCCTGGGCTTGTATAGATCCTATGAGAGAAGTGACAAAATGGGCCAGCATGCACGAAACATTTGGAAAACATTATCTTGATATAGTTTTCCTACTTCATGGAAGTCTCCTATTATTAAGAGCCATTTCACAATCTGAAAAGCTAAATGAAATGTGTTATTAGCACTTTGGCTATACACAGCAGTGCCTCTACTGCGGCTTCCACACAGAATGAGCTCCACTAGGTAAGCGTCAAACATTTTTGTTTTCTGAGACTTAGAGAAACAAACAAACAAACAACCAAACAAAATCCATTTGTTTATAGTTATATAAGCTACTGGTTCAATACAGTCAGTCTTATGATCAGTAAGCCATTGCTGCTTCGTACGCCTGAGGTCACACTTATTCTCCCATATACGTTTTAACCCTCACAGGGATTTTGAAATTAATATATAGATTTTCAAAACAATGTAATCTAGAATCTTTTACAGAGTAGTTCTG
>PVKN010020405.1:0-15949 GCA_004027915.1 Capromys pilorides
AATAGACAAAGTAAAAAGTGGTTATTGAGTTTAAGAGTTGTGACAAGTAAATGGAGATATATAACAACTTTAGTGTTTCCTCCTTGATTCTATGCCTGCATTTGGTCTGGAATACTTTATTCAGAATCCTGTGGGTTAATTGTGCTTGACCAATGGTTTGTATTGTGAATTTAGGGACCATAGACTTGGTAGTTGGTAGCTAGAGGTATAATTCTTTTTTGGCAAAGCAATTCCAAGCTTGGTTATGGTTTTTTATGGTTTTGTTTGGCTTTGGTTTTGGTTTATAGTTCAGGAAACCAAACTCCATACCCTCACACATGCTGGGCAGGTACTCTACTACTGAGCTACAGTTAAACACTCAGCCCAAAGCTTGGCTAAGTTTTCATCTGAAGCCTAATTTAAGCTTCAAGAACATTGTTGTTCCTAAAAATTTAATCTGCTAGAGGAAGTAGCATTTAGGGTAAGATTATTAGTTCAATCACTCAAACTTCCTAGTCTTAAGACCAGTATACTTTTTAAATTATCGGGGCCCCTTGAAACAACTTTTGTTTCTCTGTGATTATATCCATCAGTATATCCAAAACAAAGTTATATGATTGTCATTGTTTGCCAGTTATTGCGAATCTCTGAAAGATGGAAGGAATGTTCTGCTTCTGCCTTCAGTCTTTTTTTATATACACCATGTAGTCTCTGAAAGAAAACACTACACCCAAGAGAATGACAGTGAAAATGACAAATACTGTTTTGTTGTAAGGAAATGTTTGACCTCTCCAAATCTCTTGCAAAAGGAGTCCCTATTCCATATTACGAGAACCAGTGCTTCAAACTGCAAAGCCAAGAGAATTTGGCATTATCTGTGTGTGTCTGTGTGTCTTTTTGAGACAGAGTCTCAATATGCAGTTCAGGCTGGACTTGAGCTCACTTTTGTAGCCCAGGCTGGTCTCAAACTTGCATCGATCCTCCTACCTCAGCCTCCCAAGTGCTGGAATTACAGGCGTGCACCATTACACCCAGTTTATCTTTTGAAATACAACTTAGATACAGTCAAATGTACAAATGTTGGGCCAATACGGTAGTTTGATAATTTTTTTCAATGTATACATCTCTATAACCAAATCAAGATACAAAATGTTTCCAACTTTCTAAAAGTTTATGCTTCTGCCCCCTTCTCTGCCCTATTCTGACTATAAACTTCATATAAATGAGGTAATAAACTGTACTCTTAAATCTGATTGCTTTTGCTTAATATGATTTACAACAAAACATTGGGAAATTTTTATTTATCACTGCAATCTGTTTCAGGATGTAGAACTTAGGGGGAAGATTGAGACTAGGTCTCTCTTATAGCCCAGGCTGGTCTCATACTCACTGTATGTGATTCTCCTGGCTCAGTTTTACAAGCGCTAGAACTACAAATTTGTTCTACCATGCCTGGTCAGGACATAGAACTATTTCTGTATGAGGCTTTTTATTTTTGCTGTGATGGAAATTGACCCCAGGATTTAAGCATGCTAGCTCAAGTTTATATAATTGTGCATACTAAGCAAAGTACCACTGAACTGTACTCCCATCCCCAAAATGGGGTCTCTTTTGGTAGTGATGAACATACTGTGAAAAGATTGTGGTGGTAATTGTACACTTCAAGTGAATGATTTGTACTGTATGTGAATGAGATCTGAAGGCTGTTAAATTCATTGAATGTAATTTTCATTGATAAAAAGGAATTTGAAGGTCTTGGTTTCTTTATTTAGATCCTTTACATGTATTATTTAACCATCCTAGTTGTGGAAGATTCAAGCAAAAGGAAGCACATACAAATGTTAAAGATCTGCTTTGCTTAAAATGCTGACTGGGTGAAATGAGGTCTTTGTTTTATTGTGTTGGGTTAGTATTTCATGATTTTGATTAGTAACTTCTAAAAGTGTGGAGATAATTTTGACAAAGATTGGTAAATACTATTAACTTTGAGTTGTTTATTGTGATGTTTTATTATTTACTTACTTGGTACAGGATCTCACTATGTAGCTCAGACCCGTAGTGATCTTCCTGCCTCAGCTTCCCTAGCGCTGAGATTACAGCTGTGAGCTACCAACCCCAGTTTCGGTGGTTGGCTGAGTGCACCAGGATTCCAGGGCTGGCACACATGTGATACCAGGGCTTGAACATGGGTTCTTGCACTTGCCAGGCAGGCGCTTAGACCACTGAGCTATCTTCCCAGCCTGTGTTATTTTAATTTGTCATTTTTAACCAAGTAGATGTTACAGAAGGGTATGTCTACTTGATATGTGACTTGTGTCTTAATATTTTAAGTCAACATTGCTCATTTTTATTGGCTGATTTGTTTAGGGATTTGCACTTATCAGGACTTTGTACCTTTTGTAAGGATTCAATGTGTTTTTCGCTTGAAAAGGGTATCTTTCTCTTGAAAACAGACTCAGGTGTATATACATAGTAAATCTCAGTTTCTTGAAGGACTATGACATCAAGTGTGAAATGTGAATTGACTTTATGTTGAGGGGACAGAACTATACCTAATGGATATATCAGTTACAAGGGAAATGAGTTTTTGAATGGAGAGAAAAGAAAAAAAGACATTTAACTGACAGCAGTGGTCTTTATAGTGTTGTAACCGTATGTCCAGGGGAGACTAGAAAAAGAATTTCCTACATTTGGAATGGTTGATTTCTGGGTCTTAATGTTCTTTGAGTCACTTCTAGGTCTTGTAAGATCTCTTTGGTGCCCTTTTTATGTTAAAATGAAAACACTGTTTTCTCTATAAAACAAGTTTGTTTTCATTTTTATTGTACTCTTGATCATGTATGTTGAGCTGTACATGGTTGCCTCATAATCAATAGCTATTTCATTACTTGATGTTACCATTGTTTTTAATGCCTTTGTGCTCAATTGTACTGTTTGATTTGTGGGTTGAGAATACCAGAGGCCAACTTAACACCAGTGATGTGTTGGTGCTGAAGGCAAGTAACATCATAGCTCACCATGTGTACATTGTGGTGTAGTGATTCAAGTCGAAGTAGAGTTAGGTCTCCCTCATGGCGAATGATGGTAGTAGTATAGCCATGAAAACTCAGAGGAACCCATGCCTAGTCATAAATACCCTGCCATCTGTCATTAATATTAATAGGTTTGTTTGTGTTCAGTTTATAAATGTGTTTTGGTTTATAGTTATGTAAGACCAGTAAGCATAAGGAGTTGAACCCTAATTTCCTTTCTGCATTTAAGCAACATTAGGATAGAAGGTACTCCCAGCTACTTGGGAAGTCAAGGAAGGACGATAGTTAGTTAGGAGTCCAGCCTGAACAATTTATCAAGGTCTTGTCTCAAAAGACCTGGAACCCAGAATGTACCTTAGCATGCAAGGTCCTGGGTTCAAGTCCCAGAACAAGAAGATACGCTTCACAAGCATTGATCAGTGTGGCTACTATGAAGACCAACAAGTATTAGCATTTACTACAATAAATAACCTTATTATAACCAGAATTTGTGAACTTGAGCCAACTTAGTACTATTGATAGAAATCTGGCACTTGGAATAAAATGATATTTACTAGGTTATTTTCTGTTTTATATTTTTACTTTAAAAAGTCGTTCATTTACTTATCTTTTCCTGGACAGGTAATAAGTTGCATAGCACTGCATAATTTTGATGTGTCTTGTTACTGATATCTTTAATCTTCTTACTGTTATATTTAGAGCCAGCACATATTAAGAATGCTGTGCTATGTATTGTCTTCTGGGGGCAAAATATTTTTTTTTGAAGTTTACCATTTATAAAGCAATACAAGACTATTTACTTATTTAGTCTTTTTGAGACAGGGTCTCGCTATGCAGTTCAGGCCGGCCTTGAGCTCACTTTTTAGCCCAGGCTGGTCTCAAACTCACACTGATCCTCCTGCCTTGCTTCCCAAGTGCTGGGATTACAGGTGTATGCTACCACGCCTGGCTAAGACAATTTAAACATGGTAGGATGCTGTTAATGCAATAGAATAATAAAAACTTACATTAGTAAAGCTCTTGAAATTCATTTATATAAAAGTCATCCTGAGCAATTCAATGTGTATATTAAGAGTAGAAAATTCTAGCATTTATACTTTGGAGAATAGTTTCCCCCTGGCTGGTCTGGAGATGATATTCATGAGGAACCTCTGAATGTTCAAAAAGAAGAATTATCAAAAGTGGGACAATCTGATTAGCCTTTGAAGAGAAATAATCCTGTACTTAAACACCTACCATTTAGTGGGCCCTTTTTGTGAGCCCTGCAGTTCTAAAGCTTTCCTACTATCTCTGGAGGTTTTAGGCACCTTGAGTGAAAAATGTGACACTTGACATTTAAATATTTGTTGTAGGTCTGCTGTATTGTATATACATTGCTGAAAAACCCCATGTTCTGCAAAATTGTGCAATAAAATAACAGGGTTTATGAGTGGAAATGGGGATTAAAAGCAAACTGATTGCTCAAAAGCTGTGGTAAGTATAATCACCATGCTAACAAAAACAAAAATTAAAATAATCACAGCTTTAAAGGGTTCCTGAAAAGCTGTAGTCAATGTAGAACTTTCAAAAAGTAATGTTATGCCACGTGTGATGGTACACACATGTGATCCCAGAATTTGGGAGAATGAGGCTGGAAGATTGCTGTGAATTTTGATACCAACCTGAACTACATACAGACCCTGCCTCAAAAATTTAAAAAAATCTTAATAGGGCAGCTGGTCATCTTTTTATAATGGCGCACACCTCTAATCCCAGTACTTGGAAAGCCGAGGCAGGAGTATCACTAAGAGTTCAAGACCTGGGCAGTATAGTTCAAAGCCACCCTGAACTGCTCAGTGAGGAAGGAGGTTACTGCATTTAGACATACACCTAAAATGCACAGAGATCAGGTAGAGCTACATAAATCCTAAAACAGCATGTGACCTGATAATGGCAAGTAGAATGTGGGCCCTAGGCAGCTGGTCTGGCTCTCTTTAACTCCCACCTTCATACTGCATTTAGCTCCTGTTACTTTTGGGTGCTAAAACTGTGTTAAAGGGAAAGCTGACAACCATCATTTTATTTTCTGTGAGTTTGATACTCTAGATACCTCACGTAAATGAAATTGTGAAGTATTTGTGTCCTTTTGTGACTGGCATGTTTTGTTTAATGTCCTCAGAGCATATGTTGTAGCATAAAAAGTTCGCTTTTAAAAGCTGGATAATATTGTGTCCCACTTTTTTTTTTTTTTTTTTTATTCATTCATTCTTGTGCATTTGGGTTGCGTCTATCTTTTGGCTACCATGAGTGACGTTGCTATGAATATGGATGTAGAAATGCCTCTTTAAGTCCCTTTTAATCATTTTGGGTGTGTACTCAGAAGAGGGATTGCCAGCTCTTGTGGTAAACTGTATAATTTTGTAAGGACTTGCCAGTACTATTTTCCACACAGTAACTGTACTGTTCCATAACAGCAACACATAATGCTCCAATTTCTCCCCAACGTTTCCAACTTGTTGGTCTTCATAGTAGCCACACTAATCAATGCTTGTGAAGTGTATCTTCTTGTTCTGGGACTTGAACCCAGGACCTTGCATGCTGAGGTACATTCTGGGTTCCAGGTCTTTTGAGACAAGACCTTGATAAATTGTTCAGGTTGGACTCCCAACTAACTATCGTCCTTCCTTGGCCTCCCAAGTAGCTGGAATTATAGGTATGTGCTACCACTCCTGGCTTTTGGTTAGAAATTGTTATATTTTTCTTTACATTAAGCATGGCTTCAAATGTAAATGTTAGCCTCTACTAATTGCAAGCTTTGATTTCTTGGAATGTAAATTTTCTCATACTCTGATCTAGGGTACCACTGTCTGAAGTTTGTGGTTTATTCTGATCCCAGGAAGGTAGGATCAGAATAGCTGTGTGTTTTTGGTTTTCTCTGCTAGCTAAATGGTTTAATTTATTGCGTTCATGGAACTACCAGCCTCTTAATAATCCTCAATGTCATAGCTTAAGATAACTTCACAAAGCTCTCTGTTCTTATGGGCTGTCTTTCCCCTTTGTAAAATCTGAATACCACTGCTTTAGAACTGAGATAGTTCACTTTCAAAGAAACTCCACTTTGGGCAGGGTAAGCAGCTTCTGGTCTTCTTCACCTTTTACTATGGTGGGGGGGGCTTAAGTCTTGTGGTGAGGTGGTGTAATAGCCACTAAGACTGCCCTATTCTTGACTTGGCTACACACCCCACAAGTGAGGCCAGGCCAGGATGGAAGAAAAGGGCCTGAGACTCGTCTGCCACTCTTGCCTGGTATAGAATCTCTGCAACTCAAAGTTGAGAGTGATGACAGATGCTAGTGCTTTCCTCTCCTGGAACTGAGGAGCCCAGAGGAGGTATTTTTGCTATACTTGCCTGCAGTGAAACTTATGTTCTGCTGAGTTGGCTTAAATGCTAGACTGAGATATGGTAGATTTTCCTGATTAAAAGCTTCTTCATTTGCTGTATGCCCTTAGGACAATTTCTAAAGACCTTAAATGTTTTAATTTTGAAACAGTAATTTTCACCTGTTAGGATGGTTTCATTGGTAAACTGCGTAGTTTTAATACCTTCATCCTAGATAACAATTTTTAGTTAAAATTACTTAAATTGAGTATAACCACTTAAAACTTGGTGTTTGAGAATGCCTTAGAAATGATGCCAAAGTTCAGCAAAGCTTTTATGTAAGTATAAAAGCATTCTAGTACCCTAATTGTGTACACATTTACTAGACAGATCTGGGTACAGAGTTTTGAATAAAAGTGTTTGGCTAATTGTCAGGCCTTTGTAAATGAATAAAATTTTTATTGCCACAATGAATTTCAGGTGCAGGCTGCAGTTCTGTTGCTGTGACTTCTAGTAAGTCATAGATGTACAGTATGTAGTGGTATCAGTGGCAAAAATTAGGGATGTTATTTGAAATAGTATTGAAAGTAGAATAGGAAGCTGGCATGGTGGCACAAGCCCATAATGCCAGCACTTGGGAAGCTGAGGCAAGGAGGATCACAGTCAGTTAAGGAACAGAGTGAATTGAACTACATAGTGAGACTCCTTAAAGAAGAAGGCAGGCAGGCTTTTAGCTCAAGTAACACATTAGAATTTAAACAAAGATTAATCGAGTATCTTGCATTTTCTGAGTTGTTGATTGAGACTGTCTAGAACTAACATCACTCTTGGGGGGCTGTATTTCAGTATGATTGACTTCACTCACTTTGTGTCTAATTTATCACAGTAATGTGGGAAGAAAGCAATGTTGGTGGAGGTAGGAAAAAGTCACTAAGAAATACTACATTTTAAGTTACTTACAAATGTGGAGGTTTATACCTATGGATTCAGCTATTAAATACTGTGTTTCAGAGTCCCTTAACATAAGCTTTTATCTCTCCATTGAATTAGATAAGACTCATAGTGATTCTCCTGTTTTTAGCCTCCAAGTTCTGGGATTACAGGCATGCACCACCAAGCCAAGAGTCTCAGCACACCCGGGGGATGGGGCTGTCATGAGCCATGCTCTGACTAAGCAGGCACTTTAATCCAGTGAGTTATCTGGCCAGCCCCTAAACAGTAATTCTTACAATATGGTCCTCTTCCATGTACTAGAACTTAAAACCAGGGCCTCCACACTGAGCTACACCCATATCTGTTTGAATTTTAATTTTTTAAAATGTATCTTTAATGTATTTAGTATAGGGTCTATAGGAGCTTACTACACAGATCAGATTTGTAGTAATTCTTACTATTTTTTAGCCTCCCAAGCACTGGGATTACAGGCACATGCCACTATTCCCATTCTCAAATGTCTCAGTGCGCCCCAGGGGCGGGTTCCACAGCACAGCAAGCCAGGGATCAAACACCCGGCCTCTGTGTCTGCCTAAGCAGGCACTTTAATCTGCTGAGCTATCTTATCTGGCCAGCCCTTAAAATTTACTTTTGAGATGCTGGATCTTACTAAGTTGCTCATGTAGTACTTGAACTTTCAATTCTCCTGCCTCAGCTTCCCAAAGCACTAGGATGACAAGCCTGCACCACTGTGCCCAGTTGTCTTAACTTTTTATTGTTGAGACAAAATGTGCCATACCTACAACTTAAAGGGGAGAGGTTTATTTTGGCTCATGTTAATCCTGAAGTTGGCCAGCTCCAAGGCAGGAAAGTGTGGTGGAAGGATCCAGCAGAGGAAAGCTACTCACGGCATGGCAGCCATGAAGCAGAAAGAAAAAGGAGGGGAATATTTCACTTTCAGATCAGGCTCTAAGTGAGCCAACTCTAGACCTCACCTCCCAGCAGCATGTCAGCTGCAGCTGTGACATCCAGTCACCTTCCACAGGCCCCACTCCTATCTGAGTTTGAGGTGTTTGGGGGATGTTTAGATCTAAACAGTAACACCAGCTATAGGTATTATTTCTGATTATGCCATATTCTAGGAATGTAGCTAATGGTTTTGAAAATACATAAGAAAGTCATGAATTATTAGTTTTGCAGAGTTTAAAATATATAAATGGTTTGTTACCTATATAGTGCTAGATTACTTAAGAGAATATAGTCTAACCATCACTTAAGTAAAGGTGATGCTTTGCTCTTCATCAATGATGTTGAGGAGTTACATTTGAATATGAATGCTATGTGTCCTAAAGGCAATCTAATACTGCTAGTATGGTTATATTTTGCATTGCAGAAAACTCGAGCTTCCTGCTTATTTAGTAGTTTTTTTTAAAAAATGAAACAAAGCTTCATGCAGTAAAATTTCACATAGTTGAATATGAGTTTTGCTATAGAAGTTGATTATTATTTTTAATATTATGACCAGCTCAGTCTGCTCTGGGGGTGGGGCTGGTGCAGCATGTGGTGTTGGAGATCGAACCGCAGTCCCTGCTATTACCTAAGCTTGCCTAAACAGGTGCTTTAGACTGCTGAGCCACCTCGCTGGTCTAGAAGTTTGATTATTGTGTTAAGCTTTAAATGGTTTGATTATTAAGATGATCAGTTTGCATAGGATATTGCTTCTTTGAGTTGGAAGAAAACTTGTTCTAGTCTTGCATGTGTGCCTAAATTAGCTCAGAAACCCAGCTCTGTTTGATCCATGAGAGACTACTTGAAATCATGTAAAGCAAGTGATTTCAAGCTATTCTCCCACTTGGATTGAAAGGGATTGGTTAAAAGAAGGGTAT
Source organism: Capromys pilorides (assembly GCA_004027915.1). Lineage (NCBI taxonomy): Eukaryota > Metazoa > Chordata > Mammalia > Rodentia > Capromyidae > Capromys > Capromys pilorides. Next base: position 9,187 of record PVKN010020405.1, read on the forward strand.
CATAGTGTAGAGTATATCTGTTATGAGATTTTTCCTACATTTAAACATTTCTAAATCATATCGAAATAAAACAAAAAAAATCATTCCTTAAATACTTAAGAACCTTGTAGAATCCCTCATAGAAATGGGAATGAAAGTTTTTCCTTTTTTGAGACACAGTTTCACTATATAGTTCAGACTAACCTTGAACTCATTTTGTAGCCCAGGTTGGCCTCAAACTCACAGCAACCCCCCAGCTTCAGCCTCCTGAGTAGTGGGATTACAGGAAGGTGCCACCATGCCTGACTGAAAACTACGTTTTTAAAGTATTATTGTGTGTCAGGTATTTGTGAGATACCTTGTATTAACATCTCATGTAATTTTCGTGGTTGTCATGTCTGTTTTAAGACTTAGAAAAAAGATATTAACTGGTTTTTCAGGTAGGCATATTATAGGAGGTAAGATTTGTGAAAAAAGAGTTAGGTTTGAATGCAGATACTATTTTTAATTGTTCTATGCCTTTATCTTGCGCTTTAGCTTTTAGCCCAGCATGCTAAGGGAAAGGTAACACATTCCTTTCAGTTTTTTGAGAGAGGGTCTCTATGTAGCCCACACTGCCTTGAATTCGGTGCAGTTTCCTGCCTTAGCTTCCTGAGTGCTGGGATTACAGGTATGCACCTGTACCTGACCAAATTCTTATAGAGATGCTTTTAAAAACGCCATACAGCAAGTATGCTGTGCTGAGACTTTCCATACCTGACCAGCAACAGTGGAAATGTAGAGTAATGAGAACTTGACAAAGGTAGAAATAGCAGATTAAAGCAAGAGCTTTAATGAGACAGAATGAGTAGAGATGATAAGCAGCTTGAGTCTTTGCTGATTGTCTTTCAGGAGGCAGAGTGTTTTAATTTTGAGGTCTGAGAGAAAGTTGTGTTTGAGAGTTTTCACACTGCCATTTTCCCCATTTATTTTACAGTTTGTTTAAAAAGAATTCTTATGTAGCTATATAGTTGGTCTAGAATAGTCTTCCTCACTTTTGCCAGTTTTTCTTTGCTTTTTTTCTATTGTGGTCCTGAGAATTGAACCCAGGAAGTGCTGATAGGATCTAAGTTGCAGAGGCTGGCCTTGAACTTGGAATCTTCCTGCTTCACCTCTTGAGTAGCTAGAATTTACAGGCATGTGCAACTGTGCCTGGCTTGCCAGATACTTTTGATTTGTCTGTAGATGGAGGATAATTGGAATACATATAGATGGAATATTATACATAAACAATTTAAAGATACTGTATTTTTCCATGCATGCTGGCATATTAATTGCAGCATAGTTTGCCTTATGTATGCTTTGGTTTATTTTTGAGACAGGGTATCACTATGTAGTCTAGGCTGGCCTTCAACTCCCTATGGTGCCCAGTCTGGCCGTGAACTTGTAGCGGTCCTGCCTCAGCCTCTTCCCAAGGGCTAGAATTATAGGCACATACCACCATACCCAGTCAGCCAGTTAATTAGAATTTAAAAAGCTAAAGTAGTAACAAGTATCATCTATTTCCAGAACTTTTTCATCTTCTTGACCTGAAGCTCTGTATCCTGTAAATAGCAACTCTCAGTTCTCCCTGGCCTCTGAAAACCGCCATTCTGCTTTCTGTCTTGAGTGCAACTATTTCTAAGTTCCCTTGTAAGTGGAGTCATGCAGTTATTTGACCTGCTTTGTCTGACTTACTTCACTTAGTGTAATATCCTCAAGGTTAATTCATGTGGTAGCATTTGTTTTCCTTTTTTAAAGAAATCTGTTTCATTGTGTGTATGTACAGCAATTTGTTTTTCCATTTATGTCAGTGTACACCTGGGTTACTTCTTGGACTTTTAAGTGATGGTGGTTTTAATGGACAAAATGATAGAATTAGTGCTAGATATTTCAGCATCTTAACTATATCTGGGTCAAGTCATGTAACAACTTGGAGCCCTGTTTTTCTAATTTGTAGAAATGACACAAATTCACAGATAAACAGTGGAGGTTTACCTAAAGAATACTACAGTGTTAGCACCTGCCTGATAGCTAAGTGGACTAAGCAGCAGGCAGAGTGCAGCAAGATCCCCCATATGTTCTTTGTCGGCCCAGCCCCCAGGGTGCACTTGACAGGGTGATTGAGACTGGGTGTGGTGGCCTGCACCTGTAATCCCAGTGCTTTGGAGGCTGAAAACAGAATCACTACAAGTATGATCTATGTAGTGAGACCCTGTAGACCCTATGGACCCTGTCCTACATACAGGGGGAAAAAAAAGAATACTGTAGTGTCTTAATTTTGTCTGATACTGAGAAGAGTGGATAAGTGCATACTAGGAAGCAGTCATTTGATGTGTCAATTAGTAGACCACTGATATGTGAACCAGACCTTCTCCCCATCCCTCTCCCAGTGAACACACTGACAAAGTTTTGTATGTATTTTCAAAAATTGCATCCTTCAGATCCATCCATATAGACCCACAGGGCTTAAAGCAATTTTGATAATGAGGGCTGTGATGAGCAAGAATGAAGAAATGAGAAAGCCGAGTCAGAGACTGTTCTTTTTTAAGATTTTTGTGTTAAGAAAAAGGCAGGAGTTGGTGATTTTTTTTTCAGTAGGGAAGATTAAAGCACAGGCTAAGAAGAGCAGTCCAAGAAAAGACTGAAGGGGTGGTGATGATGAGTGGGAAGCACCATCCATTGGAGAAATACATACAGTGAGATCATAACCCCAGGGTGCAGGACAAGAGGAAAAAACAGGTTCACATTTGAAGAAAAAAAAAAGAAAGTTGAATTGGTATCTGGTATCTGACTAGCAAAAATTCAAGTAATTTGTCAGCAGATCCAAAGTAATTCAGGGAAGTAATAGGAATGTCTGTTTTTAAAACTACTTCATGTAACACCTTTTGTAACTTGGGGGGTATAAAATTGAAAACAAAATGAGGAAGTATTTAATAACTTGATTTTTTTCACTTGAAGTGCTTCAGAGTCTGTAGACTTGCCAGTTTTAGGCTTTTTTGTTGTTGTAATGTTTGCCAGTTTGATCAGTGAAACAAAATCTTGGTTTTGAATTTACATTTTTCACAGTTACTAAAGAGATTGGGAGATAGGATAGTGTAGCAGGTAAAGGCTTTGGGCTCCCTAGTTTAAAGTCCAGTTTTGCCGATTAGTGCTTGTACTGATGATTTCTTTTACTCTTTTCTCATTTGTAAGGAAGAATGATAAAAGTTCCTGCTATGTACATTATTGAGAATTAGACTGCTTCAAACAGTGTATAGCGTGTGAGAAGCTCTATTTTAAAGTTAGGCAACCCAAGTATGGTAGCACCCCACCTGTAATCCAAGCACTTGGGAGACTGAGCTGCATGATCACTGCAAGTGCTATGTCAACCTGAGATACATACATGATGAGACCCAGTCTCCAAAAAAATAAATAAAGTTAGGGTTCTAATTTCATGTGTTTATTGGTCACTTAATGTTTCTTTTTCTGAGGCTTCCGTATCCTTTGCCAGGTTTTCTACTGCAGTGTCTCCTTAGTTTGCAATGCTTTGCACATAGATAATACAGGTTTCTTTTTTCATTCTCATTACCTCTTTTTCTGACAAATCTTTTCCCTGATGTCTAAAAGAAGATACATTTTTAAATTAGAGTTTTGTATGTGTGTTTCAAATTAGATTTATACTTATCTCTCTAGTAACTATTATAGTTTCCTCAGTAACCTACCTATAGTTTATTCTTTTGGTATAGTATGAGGTATACTTGATGTGAAAGTGATAAGAGAACTTGAAGAGGAAGAAGGCCTTGAGTCAAGCCCCGTGTTGTAGTATATCCCTGTAATCCCAATGCTCATATTGCCACGTTCAAGGCCATCCTCATCTGCATAGTGAAACCCTGTCTCTAAAAGAAAAAAAAAACTTATAAGCACCTGCAAGCAGGTGCAGGGGTTAGAGGTTCAATCCGTGGGCCTGCCATGTGGGCCCTGTGCCCAGGGCTTGGCAATTGAGACTGGGCGTGGTGTCGCATTCCTGTAATCCCAGCTCTTGGGAGGCTGTAAGCAGGTGGATCACTATGAGTCTGAGTCCAAGACTGGTAGAAAGAGCCTGAACACTCTGTAGACCTTTCCCTAAAATACAAAGAAAAAAAGTCATAGAATCCTATCTGAGTGAGAGTTGGCTCCTATATATCTTTGGCAAGCCCTGCAGTTCTTGTGTTTGACTCTGTAAAATGGAGGTGATTGAATTCACCTTCCATGCTACATAGATTAGTGTTAATCATTGAGTAATAGTATAGCATTTGGAAACCACCTTGCAGATGTGACATTTTGCTCATCTAAGCCTCTTGTGATAAACATTGTATTTGGGTACTAAGATTTACTTATATAGGTGAGCCCTGGGCATGTTTTATACCTTAAATTTGGTCTTGAGTATCTTAAGTGACGATTTTAAAACTTGGAAATGAAACGTTGTTACATTTGTGGGAAAGCAACCTTTCTCCCCTCTCTCCTTCAAGTTATGTATTTCATAACTACAACCTATAACTATAGATGGACTGTTTTGGGTAAAATAAGTTTTCTCGATCTGGTGACTACATTAGACTCAACTAGAAGATCTTTGAAAAGCGTTGGTGACGTGTAGGCCTTACCGCCAAATGATATCATTCCATCTAGAGAGGAACCTGGGCATCAATGTTTTGTTTTAAGGGCCTCAAGTGATTTTACCATGAAGGAAAGATGAAACTCATTGGTTTAGTGAAAGTAGAATTTAAGAGTTTGGTGCCATTCTTCTGAATAGTAGGGGCATTTAAAAAACAGAATTTTTTCTTCTCACAATTCTGTGGGCTGGAAGTCTAGATCAAAGTGTGCATGTTTTTCTTACGAGATTTCTGTCCTTGGCTTGAAGATGACCTCAGTTTTGCTGTGTGCAAAAGGTCTTTCATCTATACCCCTCTCCCCTGGAGTTTCTCTTCAAAATGTTGAAACCATTTATAGTGCTATAATGTTAGTGATAGGTGTAGAAATCATGTTTTGCTTAATGTCTTCAGTGGGTTGGTTTTTGCCCTGTATTTAAGGCATTAGCAAAGTGGAGGACAGATAGTGTCTCATTCCATAAAGTGCCAACTAAGTCCGTACTATACTGTCTTTGGAGTCAGTGCCAGAGAAAACTGAAATGTTACATAAGAAGTTATACTTGCATGTTTTCTTGGTATAGTCAGTGGCTAGTGTGTCCTCAGTTTATTATGTGGAATCTACTTGCTGCGCTTACAGGCGGATATCACCACACCTAGTTTCTCCTTTCATTTGTACAGTCATCTTCTAATCAGATTTACTTGCTGACACCAAATTTGCAGTTTTAATTCATGTTTTTCATGTCAAATAAACGTACCTTTTTTTTCTTCAATTTGTAGGTTATGCAATGGTCTCTGCAAGATGGCTTATTCTTGAATTGGAGCTTTTTAAGACTGACAAATGCTGGTACTTCATCTTTTATAACTGGACTATAATTTCTTTTCTGAAGACAACTACATAAGCAGACAAAATTGCAAAGATCTGCCCTGTGTCGAGTATGACAGCCACGACTCGTGGCTCTCCAGTTGGAGGGAATGACAACCAGGGCCAGGCTCCCGATGGCCAGTCTCAGCCTCCCCTCCAACAGAATCAGGTAGGATGTTGTAGGTACTAGTTCTAGCTATGTTCATATGTCTATTGTGGGGCACTGAATGATGAAGTAGGTTCTCTGAATAATTTAAGAAGTAGCCATAAAGTGATTATCTTTTTCAGAAAAATGCATATAGATATTTCACATTAGCAAGAAAGTGCAAGTATTTTTTTTTCTGGTACTGGGAATCAAACTCCAAACCTTGTACTTGCCAGGCAGGCACCATGCCACTGAGCTATATCCCTAGCAAAAGTGCAAGTGTTGTAGTTAGTGATGTTTGAGTGTATGACTCATTTTTTTTCCTGATATCTAATACTGTCAGTCATAAAAATTATTTAAACTGTGTCTATTTTGGGAGAAAGCATGAGACCATGATAAAGCAACCAGAACACTAGTTTGTATCTCATAAATGTATATAGTTATGTTTCCAGTTTACAGTAAATTTTTTAAAGTGATAACATAGATTCAGGTCATATTGCTAGGTTCAAATTTCAATTTTACATCCTGCTATCTTTAAGACTATAGTTCATTTATATTGCTGCTAAGCTTCATTTTCATCTGTACAATGGGGATAATGCCACTACTTCATGGCATTGTTAATGAGTATTAACCAAAATGTTCGCAAAGAGGGTAACATAGATTTTGCTGTCAAGATTTTGTACTAGCCTTAAAGCTCTTCAGTTTCTTTATCCTTTGGATGAATTTACCTAAGGCTTCAGTACATTTTTCATGAATTATATGGAAGATTTTTACTGGCAGGACCATCTGACTTGAAATTTTCATTTGTGGAAAGATTATACTTGGAGATCTTTTTTAGAAGTAGTTATCTTTTTGTATTACCGTCTTTGGCAAGTTTGAGTGTTTTAAGGAATCTGTCCATTTCACCTAGATTGTCAAATTTGAGATGTGGTTGTTTATAGTATGTGTGCATACATGCACATAAGCCTATGTGCTGGGAATCAAGTCCAGGGCCTTGCACATGCTAAGCACATATTCTACCACTGACCCGACCCGACACCACCACCCCCCACCCCCCACCCCCCCCACACACGATAGTATCCATTCAACATTCAGTGTCTCGGGGCTTTAGCATTATATGATTGTTTATTTCTGATAACTGCCCATTTGTGT
>PVKN010020406.1:0-15948 GCA_004027915.1 Capromys pilorides
ATGAAATTCTGTATCATTTCTATTGTGGTTTTTTTTTTTTTACCATTTTTCTTTAAAAAACAAAAAAGAGAAAAGAAAAAAAAAAAACCTTCCACTTACATTTAGAAAGAAGAGCATCTATAATGGAAACCAGGCCAGGATCAAAGCACCGCATACATTTAGCAAAGCAAAGTCACGGTGATTATATCTCAAGAATTGGGGACAAAGTCCTTGGTGTCTTCCTTCAACTAGAGAAAGAAATGCCTCACATAGCCCAGACTCAGTGACCTACCAGGAAAGTGTATTTTCCAGGAGATGAGAGGCATTTTTTCAAGGGAGGGGGGACTGAGGAGGAATTCTAGGAGCTGCTCGTTGGGGCAGATGTGCTGTGAACTCAAAGCTACAGAGGGTTTCCTTCCATGCCTCCCCCCACCATGTACCTAAAGGAAGAAAACTGAGCAGAGGGCGACCCCACTGACTTGGGTTGGAGCCTGAGATAGCAGAGCACACACAGTCTGCAGTGAGGCTGGACTCAGCATGGCCTTGAGGTAGATGGTGAAAGTGGGACATACCAGAGGAGAAGGCCAAGACCTGGACGGGGAGGAATTAAAACATGTTGAGGAATGCAGTGAATGAATGGCTAGGCAGGAGAACTTCTAGGAACAGGTGTTTCATAAGGAAATCCATGAAGCAAGAGGGCAGGGTTGCGCTGAAACTCTGAAACACCAAGACCAGAGCTCAGGTTTCCACAGGAGGCTTGGACTACCTTGCATGGGGCAGCCAGGAGCAGCAGAATTGAGCCAGAGGTGGCTGCTCCATGGTCATCCTATTGCAGCTCACTAGGCAGAAAGTGTTCCTGCAAGCTGTCCTCCCAGTGGAGAGGTCTTGGATGCACCAGGGGCCTTGCCTGAAATAAAGTTGCCTCAAAATGTGGGTAACTCACTTCTGTGCACATCAAGTGTGAAGCGCGTGTGATAAGATGCAGTACCAGGCGGCGCTTACAAACACAAAGCCTATTTAAATTACCCTCAACGTCAGAATCAGTTGGCTATGGCTGCTACAGCAACATACCACAGCTGAGTCATTTAAACAGCAGATATTGGGTTAGGGAGATAGCTTGGCAGTCTAAGCACCTGCACAAAGACCCAGGTTCAAATCCTGGTACTGCATACCATGCTGGAACCTCAGGCATGCTGTGCAGGCCACTGAAACTGGGCATGCTAGCATGCGCCTGTAATCCCAGTGCTGGGAGGCTGATACAGGAGTATCACTAGGAGTCTGAGCTGTGTAGCAAGACTTTGTAACAGATAGATAGATAGATAGATAGATAGATAGATAGATAGATATTTAAATTTTTAAAAACAGCAGATATTTTCTCACAATTCTGCAAGCTGCAAGTCTCAGATCAAGGAGTGGGCATGGCTGGTTTTAGCTAAGACCTCTCAGATGGCCAACTTTTTCTCCATGTGTCCCCACACGAGTATGCATTTCTGTCCCTGATCTAATCACATCTCTGACCTGCCCTGAGAAACAGACTTTGTGATCTTCCTTTCCTCCACAAAATCTCACAGAAAGTGCCAAGGCAAACTACCTTTAGAAGAGGACAATTACAGTGTGTGGTGATCTTCCCAATTGCTTGTGAGTGGTTTTGCGTTTGGAAAGTACTTCCTGGAGCTGTTCCCTAGCACACCACTCGTACTGAATTAGGACCCAACATAGTGGCCCCATTGTAATTTAATCACCCCCTTAACAACCCAGTCTTTACACACAGTCACACTGTGAGACTCTGGAAGTTACTGAAGCATTAATATCTGCATTGGAGGAGACACAAGGAGCCCGTCTCTTCTGTCAGGAGGAGCAGAACAGCTTTCCAGAACTCAGCCTTCTGCGGCCAGCTAGGCGGGAAGGCTCTCTGGTTTGGCCTTTTCATCTCCTCACAGCACCTCTCTTCCTCGTCATTTCCTGTCTCTGTCTCTCCCACCCAACTGTGACCATCTGAGGTTAGGACCTTGGTCCTTCTCTGGCTTGACTTATGAGCATTACTGGGAAGGGACAGAAACAGGAAATGGGGCTTATTTGAAAGGAGTGGATCATGGGAGTGGGGTAACTTGGTGACTGTCTGGTCCCACATCCTTTCCACTCTGACTCCTTCACCCTCTCCGTTTCCTGGCTGCAGTGAGTTGAGCTTCTCTGCTCTGCCCCAAACAGAGCTTGGACCATTGACTGATTCCTCTGCACATAAACCATGAGCCAAAACAAGCCTCTCCTCCTTTAAGTTGTGCTCTCAGGTATTTTGTCACAGCAGCCAAAAGCAGACTAATGCATACAGTGCCTGAGAAACAGCAGGCACTCAATGAGTTTCCAGGAGATAAATGAGTGATTAAAGATCCACCATACCCATCTTGTCCAAGAAGAGAGCAATTTTGTGGCGTTTGGAGAGGGCTCAGTCTAACACATAGCATATTTCAGCTGACTAAAGGCCAGGTTTGATTTCTTGCTCCTTTTTATTGTGTAATCAATAACTTCTTAAAATCTTTAAAAATAAGCTGCAGGGCACAGCTAGGGATCATAAAAGCAGAGAAGAGGACAAGGCCTGAGGAGCCTGCCAGAAGAGCTATTAATATGATGCTGGCAATACCAGGGATATCAATATTAATAGCAATATTAGTGCCAAAAAGCATCAGCCTCAATATTTTGCAGTTCCTTACAAACACCTTTAATGGGGGATGACAGATGTGTGATTTCTGGGTGGAATGGAAATGGGCTGTTACAAAGGCTGAGGGATGGGGCTCTAGCCCGCCCCTGTCTCACCCACATCTTCAGCAGATGGCAGGGCAGCTTCAGAGGATCAACCAGTACCCTGGGTGCCACCACCCAACAAGGTTGCTGGACCAGGAATTCTTGGAGCTTGAAGAGCAGAAGGGAAAAAGTATCATTCTACAAACCTTCAGTGTGACATGTAAGCAAGGTGTCACTGCAGCCTTGGGCTTACAGTGGCTGTTGGCCTGTCCTAGTGTGAACAGGAAGTACAAAAGGTGATGCCAGCATGGCTGGTTCGGATCACAGTCTGTTGTAAAACCACCAAGGAGCCTGGCCTTTCAAGGGATCCTTTGGAAAAATACTTTATACAGCCCAGAATCCTTTTTGTAAAATGAATCCAGGTGCGTTCTCCCTTAAGCAAGTCTAATTTACAAATTCAATTTAATTCAACAAATGTTCATTGATTACGTTTCTGTATTCAGGGCATTGTGCCAGTGCAGATCATAACAGAGGCATTTAAGGTGTGATCCTCAGCCTTAGGAAACTTCATATTCTGACAAAGGGAGACAACAAGGAAGCAAATACCTCTACCAATTTGGTAAGGGCTACAGTAAAAACGGATTTATGATGATCTAATTTAGGTAATTCAAACAATCCATCAATAATGGAAGAGTCAAAGAAAGCTACAGGGAAAAGAGAGAAGAGTAGAAAAGGAGACATAACAGAAATAGGCCTTGAAATTTGAGTAGAAGTTTAACAGGCTGAAATCAGCATGGCAAGGAACAAGCAGGCCTGTATATGAAGCACACAGAGCTACTGCAGGAAAGGTGAAGAAGTGGAGGGACAGTCCAGGGGAGAGTAGATTATCTTCTCTCCTCTGAAAAGTCCAATTCAGCCAGACCAACCCTTCCTCCCTTATCCATTCAGCTGACGGACCTGAAGTCAGCACAGGATGTTGGCAACCTCCTGGTTCCCCTGCTGTGCTGTGCTTAAAATATGACTCAATCCACGGTGTTTTGACTTATGTACTTAGAGAAATCCATTGATTTTGTGAAAATAGGTCCATTTGTACAGAAAGGATTGCCATGACCAGGTGTTCACACAGAAAACAGAAGACACTGCTGAAAAGGGGGGCTTGAGCAGTCTGGGCCCCTGGCAGCCAGAAGGCAACATCCTACAGTCACCAGGACTCAGTGTGAGCAGAAACGCTCCTGAGTTCAGAACTCCATGTGGAGGGAAAGGCAGGGTCCACTCCCAGGAGGAGAGGGGCAGCATCGTCTCTGTGCGCTCCTCTCCTATGGATCCAGATCTTGCTAGATTTCAGATTTGGGAAGCCACAGATTTCCCACCCTCTCCTGTCACCCTTTCTGCTTGATATTATTATAAGCATACTAATGGCCAGATGGGGAAAAAATCATCTTTATCCTCATTTTCAAAACCACCTTTACATCACTTTCCTGTTGTATAGTTTGAAAACTGCACATATTTTACCCTAGAAAGGGCCCTGTAAGAAATTCAGGCTCTACCTCCATGTTCTATAATAGGTAGCATGGCTCAGAGAGGTTATTTAACTTGCCCAGGGCCTCAGAGAGAATCATTTGTGACATAAACCTAAAATGAGTTCTCCTAACAGCCAGTACAAGGTAGTGGTGCTAGCACCCTGTCTGCAAGGAGGCCCAAGTCACCTCACAAACAAGGAAGCATCTAAATCTCAGGAAGACCTCCAGCTCTTGGCTGTTACCCAATTATTGTCCAGTCAATCACAAGACATGAATCATACTGTAACCTCTTGCAGTATTTCAGGGTTCAATTTTCATGGACTCACTGATTTGAGGGTTTTCAAAAAATAATAATCTATGGCCATGAAGAGAGCTCAAGGTCTAAACACTTGCATAGGCAAGTTTAAAGACCCAGATTTAATTCCTGGTACTGCATGCCATGCTGGCCCCACCCCAGATACACCCAGCCAGCCAAAAAGACATGGTGTGTTAGCTCATGCCTGTAATCCCAGCACTGTGAAGGCTGAGACAGGACTTTCACTAGGAGTCCGAGCTGTGTAGTGAGACCCTTGTTATGGTTTGTGTGTATTTGTCTCCCCAAAGCCTCATGGAATCTTGGGGCAGACATCCAGAGTTTGTGACTAACTCATGATCCACTAGGATTATGGGTGTGAGTACTACTCCCAGCCTTGGGTTGATATCCTCAATGCAACTTAAGGGAGACAGACTTCCTCTCCGTAGCCATTGTTGCTGCTACTCCTCCCATTTGCTCTTGTTATTTTGCTGTTTTCCACCAACATGAACTGTTGCACTCTACCATGTACCAGTCTGCCTTGGAGTCTGTGGAGTGTGGAGTGAAACCTCCAGTAACGTGAGCTAAATAAACCTTTCCTTCCTTCATTTTGAGTGTCAAGTATTTTGTCCCAGCAATGAGAGAAGAGCAACTAAGACAGAATTTGGTACCAGAGAAATGGGGTCATTGCTGTGGCTAACCTTGACCATGTGGATACAAGCTTTTAGGAATGACTTATGGGAAGAGATAGGGAAGGTTCAGAGATGTCACCTACAAGCAAAGCACTGGAACTGCTTCGGCTGTTCTGTATGGGAGATTCTGGTCAGAGCTCAAAAGTTCAGAAGACTGATAGAAAGATGGCCTGTAAAGACCAGGCTGGGGAGGTTTCTGCTGGGAACAATGACTGCATTGGTTGTTGCACTCCAAATGATTTGTGTTATGGCTTGGCAGGAGGATTGTCTGAATTATGCTTGTGTCCAGAGACTTTGCCTGAGACAGAGCATGGTGGACTGATTAATCTTTCAAAAGAATTCTCAAAGCAGCCAAATATTGAGGGAGTGACATGGCTATTGTTGGAGGCTTTTAGTTAGATTTTTGTTGAGAATTAAGAACAATGAGTCAGCAAGATGATTTAAAATGTGAATTTGGCCAGAAAGGAAGTTCCAATACAGCTGTGGAATGCAGAGACAGAGCTGAGAGGGTCTCTAATGCCAGGAAGGAACAAGTGAATTGAAAGGATGGCCTGAGGGAATCATAGGAGGTGGCACATCTCCACCATCTGCAGCCTCAGAATTACAAGGGTGAGGGACTTAATCTTGGGAAAAAAGTCAAAGAACACCCTGTTCCAGAATGGTGTCAGTGGCAACACAAAGTTCCAGACAGGTGCTGGCATAGTGAATTTGTTCCTCAGAATCAGGGTCAGAGTGATCAGTGATCTAGACACTCAACTCCTACAGCCAAGTGATAAGACAGCCTAGCCACTGCTCCAGCTGGCAGAAGACCCTGGCATTATCCATGTGATGTTGGTTCTAGGCACTTGCAGAATGCAAGAGTTCTGTGGTTAAGAAGGATTTCATCTAGATTTTAAAGGCACTGGGAGGCCAGGCAGTGTGCACCTAGGGAGCAGTGTGTAAAACTAAGAGTGCAAAGTTTAATGTGCAGTAGAAACCCCACAAGTTTGGAAAAGTCAGGAACCTGGACCATCTAAGGGAAACTACAAGGAAGGACCAAAACCAGCCTAAGAGAGAAGCCATGGGAGACACCACCAAGAGTTCCATAGGAGTAAAGCCACATGGAGTTCACAATTTACCACAGATTTCTTTGGATGTTCCACGTGGACCTACAGGGTTTAATGTTTGCACTGCTGGATTTTGGACTTCTGTTGGTTCCAGTGCTTTATATTCCCCTGTTGTTTGCAACTTTTGGAATGGTAATTTTTATCTTATGCCTTTGAATGTTGGAAGTGTTTAACTTTTCTCTTGTACAGGGGCTCACAGCTACGAGTTTGCCATAGATCTTGGAGAAGACTTGAGACTTGGACTTCTCAGCATTGCTGAACCCGTTGGGACTTTAGTAACTCTTAGAGATGGGCTAAAACGTCTTTTGCACAAAGAGATGTGCATGCGTCTTTGGGAGTCTAGGGGCAGAATGTTATGATTTGCGTGTACTGGTCCCCCCAAAACCTCATGCAATCTTGGGACAGACTTCCAGAGTTTGTGATTAACTCAAGATTCATTGGGATTATGGTTATGAGTGCTGCTGGGATTATGGATGTAGTACTCCACCCGACCTGGAGTGGATAGTCTGAATGAAACTGAACAGAGACAGACTTCTTCTCTGTAGCCATTGTTGCTGTTACTTCTCCCATTTGCTCTAATTGTTTTGCTGTTTTCTGCCACCAGGAATAGCTGCCCTCTACCATGCGCCAGTCTGCCTTGGGGCCTGTGGGGTATAGAGTAAAACCTCCAGTAACTATGAGTTAAATAATCCTTTCCTTCCTTCATTTTGGGTCTCATGTATTTTATCACAGCAATTAGAGAAGAGTAACTAAGACAACCCAGCACCAAACATATATTAATCTCAATTATTTATCTCAGATTTTATACTATATTGCAGGATTTTGTAGTACTACATAGTATACGTATGTTGTTAAAATTATGTAGGTTTAGAAAATGGAAAAAAAGCAGGCACAGGGGCCAAGGATTTGATCCCCAGGCCTACAGTGCCAGCCTCACCCCCAGGTGTGGTGGCATGCACCTATAATCCCAGCTCTTAGGAGGCTATAAACAGGTGGATCACTATGGGTCCGATCTACTAGTTAGACCCTGAGCACCCTGTAGATCCTTCCCTAAAATACAAAAAAACAGAAAGAAAGAAAATGGTTAAAAACATTAGAAGTGTTTTTAAACATGTGATAAAGGTTTATAAGAGTGTGAGAAGAGTTTATAAAGCCTTAAAATATATCTAAATACTAAAGTAAATATAACATTGCTATTTCACTGATTTTCACGTTTTGCAGGGGTGCCTGGAACATAACCTCCATGATAAGTTAAGGGACCACTGTACCATTTTGATACTGTGTATGTGAGGAACACTGATAAAGATAAATTACTTCAATTTGTATAATTTTTAACTTTTCCAAAGCCCTCCACATGTTTTGCCACAAAGTTTATCTTGCAATAGGACAAGGCCCATCTGTACTGTTGGTGCTGCTCACACCAGTGCAATAGAAATATAGAAATGCTGAAGGTTGTGTCAAGAGAAGAAGGCTCTAGATGGATATAAAGCTACCACAGATCACAAATACAGTCACACAAAGACATTCTTAAAGACTCAAGCTCTTCTCTGATTTCCATTCTTCACTTTCAGCAATCTAGTAGCTCCCCTATTGTTCACTAAATGACTGAAGAAGGTGGTTCCAGGTGTCTTCCCCACATAGCTGAAATCTGAAGGAAAAATAATGAGTCTCTGCATTTCACGCCACCAAAGACAACAGTTTCACACTCTGTATTAGTCAGCTTTCTGATCACTGTGCCCAAATTCCTGACATCTATGATTTTAAGGCAAAGAAATCCAAGGTGGTTCACTGTTTCAGAGGGCTCAGGCCCTGGATAGCGGGGCTCCAAGTGGAAACCCTAGACTTGAAAGGCCTGGTGGAATAAGATTGCTTAATTTATGGTACCTAGAAGACAGAACCCATGGTAAACACCTTAGAGGAAGGAGCCAGGGACTAGGTGGAGGTCCCCAAAGTCATTTCTCCAAGACCCGCTCAACTGTACCCCAAATAAGCTTTGCTAAGCCCACAGGTGGCCCTCAAGCCAATCAAGTTCATGATCCAACTAATCAAGCTCATGATCCAGCTTAACTGCACAGAAAACCTTCGGTAAACTTCCCAGCAGTCGTCATTGAACATAGTTGGGCTACATGCTGTGCCCAATCAGTTCTGGCCAAACAAATGGAATGACTCTTATTGGCTTTCTCTGATTAGTATTCCCCATGACCACTACTCCTGGTAGTTAAATAAGTTCTGGTCTTATTAGTCAAAAGAAGGTAGAATTTCTCCTGAATTGGCAACTAACAGTGTGCCCCATAGCTGCACTGGCCCCATTGGCCTCTGGAAGAGTTCACTTTTCCTCACAGACATACAGTGAAGCTACTCTCTCCACAACATTATCAATCTTTAACACAATCAAGCTACTATTAACCCTATCCAGTGTTTAGTTAAGAAAAGCATATTGCAATTAATCTCTCCAACTTCTGCATTAAGCTTCTAACTGATCACCCAATAATGCACCAAGCTCTGTATCACAATGCCAAGAAAATGATATCCTTAACTGTGGTACTTTTGAATAAATAAATACTTGAAATAGAAGGAGATAAATTCCTCAGAAGTAGCTCCAGAAGAAAAGTCTCTCTCTGCCTCTCTGAGTTGCTTTGGATGACAGTCCCTGAAGGCCTCCTGTGTTAGTCTCTGGGTTGGCACTCATAGGAGAGGGCAGAGCCTTTGGGAGTTACAGCTCAGTGGAAGGTCCTAAGCTCACTGGGGGTGTGCCTTTGAAGAAGGATTGTGTGACCCTGGTCCAGTGATGGCTGACAAATCTTTTAAAACTTTCAATAATATCAAACAGCCAGCAGTAGTAGGCATGACATAGTTTCGCCACCACTGCCCTTGTCTCAATCTGTCTACTTCCTAGCACAAGGCAAGTTTGAGCTTCTATAACTATGAGTCACACTTGCCAGAGGCCCACACTACAGAGTCCAATCTGGGACTGGAGCCTGCAAAAAGATGAGCTGAATAAACCTTTTCTTCTCTTTGTAAACCAATTGCCTCAGGCATTTTGTTACAGTAAGAGAGCTAACTAACATACTTTTTCTTACTCTCCCATCTCACACTCCTCTTTCTCCTTACAGTGTGGGTCCTAGAAAACTATTTCCCCAAAATAAATCATAAAATCTAGAAAAGTCACTCTTCACCTTCTCTTGAAAACCTTCAAAGTCGTCTGGCCTTGTCATCTAAAAGAAATGCACAGAGAAGCAAGGATAATCTGGACACTAGGTTTTCCCTTACTACAGTCTATCATCATTAAGTTAACCACAGTTCTACACAGTTATCCACTGTACACTGAACCAAAGCTAAGAATTGACGCTTCCTCTTGGTCTGTGAGTCAGAGTGTGGCACTCAAGACTCCAGGTCATGCACAATTTAATTAAATTGTTTGATTGCTTCACTTTGATCAAGAAGTCTGCACTTTTCCCACACAGACACTAATCTGTCCTTCGTCACAGGCATGTGAGCCATGACCCTAACATGACTGGGTTTGGGTTCTGAGGTCTCCCTGCAAAGGTAGTTTCTAGGCTCTTCTCATCTTAAACAAAGAAATGGATATAACATTCCAGGGGCAGCAGGTGGGGCTGGAAGTTGAGAAGGAAAGCTGAATAGATACACATGGGCTATAGGAGACCTAGCAACGCTCAGACAGAGACTCAGACCTCAGGACCTCACCCAATCCTGGCCACTACTGCAGGGCATTTCTTCTCAATAGTGCATATTTGTACCAAATCCTATGCCTTGCTTTTATCTGACCTTCTTGCTCACCTGTCTGCTCTTCTGATACATTGTACTTACGGTGTTGTTTGGCTCAAGATTCCCAGCAGTGGGCACCCTCGCCCTCATAGACACTGTCTCCTAACCTCTTCAGGATCTGAGACCAGGATAAGAATTCCTGATAATCCTAGTAACCTCCTAAATCATTAGTTAGTCTGTGTTTTTCATAATATTTTTTTTTTAGGCAGGACCGGGGATCAAACTTAAGACCTTGCACTTGCCAAGCAGGCACTTGTGCCACAGAACTATCTCCCCAGCCCCCTGGCTTGTATATTTTAAAATAACAATGAGTGACTATAACAATCAATAATCTTCAACATGAACTTATAGTAGGTTTGTGTTGAAAGTACACAAATGTATGGTTTAATTTCATTAGGAACCAACATATTATGACTTCAATACTTCAATAAGTATATACTTTAAGATTATGGTACTCAATATAATTGAATTTCATATGCTTCCATATGTAAAACAATGTCTCCTGGATAGAGATATTTGATCATCAAAAACATTAAGAAAGCAAATACAAGTAGGACAAATGCCAAACAAAATCATTTAAAAATTAAAGATAATAACACAAAATTTAATATTTAAAACCCATCATCCCTATAATGAAATTTTAAAATACACAAAAATTGTCTTTCTGTGACAAATGATCTAGACAGAAAATGTGTTTTTTTTTTATTTTACACTGACATTTATCACATTGGTAAGACAGCATCCAAAAGCAACTTTGTGCTGCCATTGTAGAAGTGCATTTCCTTCTCTAACAGCAAAAAAGTTTTCTCTACTCCGTCCAACTTTGGTTTGGTCTTCAGATTCGTTATCGCTTTCTCTAATTCAGGTTTTAAATCACTTCCTACTTTAATGTTCCCACAACACCATCCTCATGTTCTTTTTACATTTTTCTGCTGAAGTATTTACAAATAACTGCAATGTAATCTATAGCAAATATTCCAGCTATAAACACTTTGAGGATAGAAATGAATAAAATAATGCCCGCATCTCCTAGCAAAGGCTCCTGACAGCGCCACGCAGACTTTGCCCAAATTGCCAATTTAGTGACGTATTTCGCCATCACAACTCATCATTGCTGGGACGCCACGCATAAAACTTGTATAACGGACTCCATACACACAAGTTTACTAATATTTTTTATCTGCAACAAGGACTTACCATTAGCAGCAGGTGAGCCAGTAAGCACCCTCTTGGCATACAGCAAGAGCAACCAACTCCCTGTCCAAGCTCAGCTTTCCACAACTTTCCACAACTTCCACCTGGCCCTGCCCAGATTCCTGTCCACTTTGACCGAAACCTTTTAATCCCTGGGTCGTCATCCTCTCTTCTACTTTTCCTACTTGAGGTCAGTGGATTCTTTGAAAGCAGTGCCATTTCTCTGTTGATTATTAAGATTTCATTCTCCCAAGATCTTGGTAATATTTTTTACCATTCTCCCAGTGTCCCAGCTAATCATTGTCAAGATTTAGATGAATACACGTATTGAGAAATTCTGGATGAGAACTCCCACCTACAATATTCTGTGGGCTATTGCACATCAAAAGTCTCAGGTGGGAGGTTGCCCAAGTCAGACCCTGAGAAGACAAACTCAGACCCTGCTCCACTGCCCCAGGTTAGAGCGCAGCACATTCTGTTCTGCAATCCACCAGCGCATCTCCTCCAACTAGCTGTGGTCCTGCCCCTGCCTTGTCCGTTCACCCCAAGTTCATCCAGATCCACTGCCCTTCTCTCCTGTTCTCCTGGCTCCCCGATACCCTCCTGCATCTTTTTACATTCCCAATTTACTCCAATTTTCTGAGCAAAATTAGTACCAGCCATGAGCTTGGCCTCATCACCACTATGACAATTTAATTAAAGCAATTCAGACTGAGGTATGAATCACTGGTAAGTTTCCACTTACTATCAGTACAGTGTTGCAAATATCACCTCATCAAATCAAGCTTCAATTTTTTGGTCTATAAAATGGAGAAAAATTCTGCTCATAATATTTTTGAAGAAGACGAAATGATACACGTAAAGGATAGAGCTGCTAAGTGCTCAAAAATTGTGAGTTTCCTTTCCTCCTTCTCCAAAGAGTCAAGTATTTGAATTTTAAAAGAAGAGCTTTTCAGTGCAAATGGAATTGTATCAGCTCCTGGACTCCCAGCACAGTCCCCTGGAGCGGAATCAGCTGCCTGTGTAAATCCAAACATGAAGACACAGCGAAAGCCTCTGTTCTCGTTTCCCCCACAAAGCCCACAGTCACCCAACTGTGTCAATTCCAGTAACTCCCCACTTTGCATGTTTGCAAAGTAGGACTTGCACTGAGATGGTTGAGCCAATGTTACCACCCCCTGCCTCTGGCAAATGCTCAATAAATGTTTGCCAAAATGAATTTCCTTCTTCATGAATGAATCAGAGGCAGAAGCAGGGAGCTGCCCCTCCCCCCCGCCCACCCCCTACCCCCTGGAGTTGGCTCCAGCACCCACGAGCTCCCTGAGTCACGTCTTCCCAGGCCTGCGGCGGCCACCCTCTACCCTTTGCCTCTGACCTCTCCTGCTTCTTCAGCATGTTTATGGACATAATTACAGCGTGCTATTGATTTCCTGACAGCTGCCTTGATGTAACTATTTTACAGAACCAAGCTAATTTCATACATTGAGGTTTTTATGGTCTCCGGCAGACTTAGCCCAAGAAGTCTTTCCACCTCCTCCCTGCGTGCTGCAGCCCCTTCTCAGAACACTGCTTCTGCTGGTTCCTCCTTCCCTGAAACTAGCTGGGCCCGCCCTGCCGGAAGCTGCTGGAAGCCCCCACTGAGGGTCGTGGGAAACAAACGCCGAGGCCCAGGAGGCCCCGTGAGATCAGGACACTTTGTCTGGGCTAAGGTGCGTCTCAGCGACTTCTCTCCCTCTTAAGCCTGAGTCTTTCCCCAGCTCCCTTTTCCCCTTGAGATGTTTTCCTTGCCTCCCTGAAACACTCCAACATGGAGCCGGCAAGCCTGCACAGAGCCAAGGCGCACCATCCTAGCTCATCAGCACAGCAAGCCTATGGTTATGCTGTTATGTCCACTTAGAGATGTGGAAAATGAGGCCAGAACAATAAAGCAGCTTTGGAACAGAAACGATTCCCAAGTAGTCTGTGGACAGTCTTCACCAAAGCCTTTCCAGCAGGGTCCTTCCCTCTTGGAGACAAGGAGGTGCACAGCCCAGATTTAAATAACTAAGCTTTTGCTGCGAAGCCCCATCCTGTGCTACATCTTCCTCTCAGGGTCTTTGCTGGCCCCCACAGAGGGAGCTGTCTTTCCTATGCCCAGGGGAGCCCTGCTCCTTTTGTTCCCCTCTCTCCTTCCTGTCTAGCTCAGACCCATCCTCAAAAGTTGCCCCCAGTTTTGGTCTGCCTGAAAGCTATCGGTGTAAGTCTAGTGTTCAGCCACTCTGCCTTATTCTGAGAAGAGTGCGCATACTGTCCATACTAATTGAAAATAAATATACACAAGCTGTCATTCAGTAAAGGAAATTCTATTTCTCTTGTCCCTTAAGAAAAGTAGATCTTTCCCAGGACCAGCCTGCCTCCAGGGCGCTCTGAGATGGCAATTGAGACTGGGCGTGGTGGCACAGGTGCCTGTAATCCCAGCTCTTGGTTTGTTTTGTTTTGTTTTGTTTTGTTTTGTTTTGTTTTGTTGTGGAACTGGGGATAGAACTCAGAACCTCGCACATGCCAGACAGGCACGTGTGCCCCTGAGCTATTTCCCTGGCCCAATCCCAGCTCTTGGGAAGCTGTGAACAGGTGGATGACTACGAGTCCGATCTAGTAGCGAGACTGTGAACATGCTGTAAGCCCCCTCTCCCCCAGAAAAGTACATCTCAAGGCCCAGGAGATAGCTCAGCAGCATAAATGCCTGCATGACAAGCACAAGGTCCTGAGCTCAATCCCCAGGCAGCATTAGAGAGAGACGGAGACAGAGACAGAGACAGAGACAGAGACAGAGACAGACAGAGATCGGGGTTGGTTGAATCCTATCATCTGCTTCCCAAGTGGGAAGATACTGCTCAAATCTCCCACGGCCCCCACACTATTAGGGGAGCAATAGGACACCAGGGAAGAGGAGTTCATCCCTGGTCCAGAAGTGAGACCCAAGACCAAGTGCAGCCCAAGCAACGCATCCCTATGTGCAAATACAGTGGTCCAATCAGAGCGTACATCTTTACTGTTGCTAAGGATGCTGGGAAAGAGACTCTGCTGCTCCCTCTGGATATCAAAGAGAAAGATCAGAGACCTCCTCCCAGTACAGACAACATAAAGAAGCAAAGTCAAGCAACAGAAAAATAAAAGTGGGTCTAGGTCGTACATTCTGAGCTGCAAGAGCAAGCTTTGCCTGCAGCTAACAAAGCCCTTTCACCAGATTTTTCAGTTGCATGGGCCAATTCACTTTTTTGCTCAAATCAGTGTCAGTCAGAATTTCTGCCTCTATAGGGATTCCAGTGCATATACTTAAGTGATCTTCTTTGTTCTAATGCATACAAATGTGGCGGCAGTGTGACCCTCTGTTGAGGCTTTAGATTTTTATAAGAGAATAACAAAATGCAATTAGTTCTATTGATTTTTATATGACTTACTGGATTCTTATTTTATGTGATAACAATAATACATGTCCATTAAAAACACTTCAGGAATTCCATGATAGAAGATTAGTACTAACAAACAAGATATATTTACTTTTATTTAATTATGTATGGCATTTTATAAAATTGGGATGGATCTTGGTGTAAGTGTGCATGTGTAATTTTGAATCTTAGTTGTATATTGCCAGCAGGCTAGCACAGTGGAAAGGAAGGAAGGAACAAAGAAAGGAATAGAAGGAGGAAGGGAAGGAGGGAGAGAAGAAAGGGAGGGAGAGAAGGAGGAGGGAGGGGAAACAGCTAGATTATCTAAGATTAAGTCCCATCTCTCTCAGTAATTTCTATGTGACCTTGAACAAGTTATACCAATCTCAACATGTCTCAACGATCTCATAGGTTAAAAGATCATACTGATAGTATTTGATTTATAGAAACTTACTGAGCACTGAGCAAAATTAAATTAAGTGTTTAATGTGGTAACTGGCAGATAGTAAGAATTGACTCAAACAAGTTGAATTTGAGAATTTATGACTGCTCCAGAGGGCCCATCAGCAGACATCTTTGCTAGGGGGACTGTCCAGGCACTGTGGGACATCTAGCACCATCCCTGACTCCTCGGTGCTGGATAGCGTTAGCAACACACCCAGCCACCCATCTCACCTCGCTCTCTCATCTGTCTTTATAACTAAAGCTGTCTCCAGACCTAGTTAAAATATCCCTGGGGGACAAAATCACCCCACTTGAGAACAATAGCTATATGATATGTTGATATACAGCCACACCATGGTGCACTTTTTTTATTTTTTATTTTTTGGCAGGACCAGGGTTCGAACTCAGGACCTTGCGCTTGTCAGGTAGGCACTTGTGCCATGGAGCTATCTCCCCAGCCCCTCCATGGTGCATTTTAGTCCATTCTTCTTGTGTAGTTAAAATATATAGCATATCATTAGAGGATAATACTGCTTTAACACTCTTGGATGGCCCAACTTGAAGGGGAACTCCTTTTGAGCTTCACCATCAGATACTATTGAATCAATACTTTATGATAACCTTGTTGCATTGATTTTTATGAAATTAATCAAGAAATATTTTGAATTGTTTTTATTTTAATAAATGCCTTTAGGGTGTCACCTGAAACTTTCTCTGCCTCACTTATCTGTGGATTATACTAATAGAAGTCCTAATGTTAGATTAGCC
>PVKN010020407.1:0-10349 GCA_004027915.1 Capromys pilorides
ATTAATCAAACATTTGAGCTTTGGCATTTTCTTTAAGCTTTATTTCAATTTCTTCTTTGTTGCGATTGTGGAAGTTGTCACCTTCTTAGAACCATGTGTGTGGTGTAATCTAATTTGTGCCCATCTATTCAGCTATCTATTCAGCCTATAGAGAAATAAGATGAACTGTCCAGAATCAAGTACAGCAATCAGGGTAGTGGGTCTCGGGGTGATTATTTCTCCTTTTATTCTTTTCTGAGTTGTTTGCATTTTAGAAAATGTATAACACATTTACAAAAAGAAAAAAAAGAGTGGTCATTTTGTCTTTGGAAAAATATTTCTGACCACTAAAGCCAGTGAAAGACTTTAGTGACCACTCACCATGTGACCCCCTTTGTCTTGAGCTCCATCCTTGCATTGGAGGAGTTGCATAGTAGTTGGCACATTAGGGGAGAAAACGACTCCACCTCTGAAAGAGAGACGACTCCTGAGCGTGCTCTCATCTCTTTTTCCATTAGGTGGAGCAAAGAGCTTGTGCTGTCCTCTGTATTTTTATGTGTTTCAGATGTGATTTTTAAAATAGGCAGATCATTGTTGCTCTATGAGAGCAGCTTTAGAATGTGCAACTTTTTGAAAAGCTTGCCAGGTCAGAGTTGTGACATGCCCATGCACGGGATAGGTAAGCAGGAATACAGGGGTGAACTAGGTAACCTGGACAGATTCCATGCTTTTATACTTTTAACTGAAGTTTATTTCCACTGTGACATTCCCAATTTATAAAAGTTTAAATTATAGGCACCAACAGGGTTTAATACTATAAATAGTGTAGCTTTAAAAACACAAGCTTTGACAACAAAGAAAAGCAACTTAGGTCTCTCAGACATGCCCTTTATCGGTCATGTGGCCAAGAATGAATCCCGTCATGTTGCTAAGCTTCAATTTTCTGATCTGTAAAATGAGTTAAAATGGTGAAACCTCCTTCCTAGGGTTGTTATAATAATTCATAAAGATATAGTATGCAAATTCGAAGCACCATTTTCAGCTCATAATAGGCACTTGACTTTTGCAGTTGTTACTAAAAACAGGAATCACAGAGGGGGTCCCATATGAACTTTTACCATGGATAAGTAGCATTACTGGAATATTCATTGAGTGATTAATTATGCGTCTTTCACTTAGAATCTAGTAAGTAGTATTTTCTCCATCAGTGCCCACCATGGAAGTGCCTCACCTTTGATAGAGAGAGGAAGTTTGAGGAGAGAGAGTCAAATAGATGCTGATAATAATTTTCAAATGACAAGTTGAGACCCATTGGTCAGTCAAGAAATCAATTTTATACGAAGTCCTCCTTCCTGTTGGAAACGTGAAGGAGATCTAGGGATAGGGGAAAAGAGAAAGAGGACAGAGGAAAAGGAAAGTAAACGGGATTAAGATGCAGCATGCATATGTACCAATTTTCCACCATGAATGCATTCAGTGTGCATTACAAGCATGTACTAATAAAAAAGAAATCAATTTTTAGTGAGGAAGGTGGTGTTGGAAAGGAGTGGTATAGAGTGGAAAGGAATGGGAAACAACTTAGTGCACAGCATGTAGTAACATTTTGGTGTTCTCTTGAAAACTTTTGTTTCTGAATCTTAGGTATATATATTTTGGTAAGGTGGATCACAATGTAAAGTGTATTTCTTTTGATTGTGGAGAGGATTTTTTAAAAGCTTAAAAGCCTCTGGGTATTATTGTTGATCACTTGGCCTAAAATGTTGGTCAGCAAGATCTGACTGCATTTCTAATGTCTTTTGACAGATATATGCTTTTGAAATGAGAAAGATTTACTGCCACATTCTAAAAAGAGAAGGCCTCTCAAATGTTGGCAAATCTTCCTTACTGATATATGCCCTTCCCTTAACTTTCACACCCTTTTTATCTTTTCCCTCTTGAGCTGTTATTTCCAAGTCTACACTACACCCACCTTTCTCATGGTGATGCTCCTAACTTTCACCCCAGGCTTTACCTTGCATCCCTGGAGAAGTTCCTTCAGGCTCACACCTTCAGGGAACAGTTATATGCCAGGGACTCCAAAATCTCTATCTCCCACTCACACCTCCCCACTTAAGCAGCTGCCTACAGGGCATCCATATTTACACAGCTCTCACGCACCTCATGCAATAGTCAGTAATGAACTTACTGTCTTACACAGTACTACTTCTATCCCTCCTCTCCCATTCCCTAACCCACTCTTCTCTGGTGCTCCTACTCTTGGTAGATGTCACCACTGTTCTATCCGTCTTCTCCAGAGATATCCTTTATAACACCTTCAGCACCTTCAGTTATCTTATGCCATATATGTAAACAATCACCAAGTCTTAGCTCCTAACATTTCTTGTTTTTGTTATGTCCTTATTAGATGCATGGCCACTGTTCTTGTCCAAGCCACTTATGTTTTCTACCTGGACCACTGCAGTATCCTCTCAGCTATTCCCAGGCTGCTGCTCCCAAACCACTGTATCCTGCATGCCACCATTAAGCCTGTCATCTTGTCCCAAGCACCCCTGTTTGAATGTCTTTGATTAGCCTCCAGTGCAATCCTATCTCATTCCTCTGTTCACTGCACTACTGAAATTAACTGTACCTCAACCCCTCCTGCCTGAAAAAGTGCTGAGAAGATTCCCCCTTCCCACTTGCTATGGATCTTGTATATTTAACAAAGGAAAAGAAAATCAAATTTAGTTTATACCATCATCCTTCTAATTATGGAAAATGCATATTTTGGTATGCTTTCCAACCCTGTGAATTTTCCCCAAATTCTTGATGCAGACTTTTAAATTTTATGAGATTGTCACAATAATTCTTCTTGCAAAAAATTAAAATGACTATGTTTTCTTAAAATGGCCCATCAATCGGCTCTCATACACATAGTGGACTAAACATGTAGATAATTACTAGAAGAATAATAATCATACAGCATATAAAAGTTTTACTGTAGTTGAAGAATAAGAATAAAACACATGTCTTCAAAATGTACTATCCACATTATAATTCATGAAAAAGAAAGATGATTACAGAAACTCTGACTCATGTTCCTGACAGCTAATGAAAAAAAATTGCCAGCAGCAAAAGTGGCTTCTTTTTAATCTCAATGACAGGCACTTTTGTTTTTCTGAAGAGAAGGTCTTCCATTCAATTTTAAATAATGACTGGACTTTTGTTGTGAGGCTGAGCAGGCTCCTCATTACAAATTCATGGTTTCCTTTTTCACAGATACGGGCAAAAGAGATGGCTGAATAAACCTGACTGCAAAAATATCAGTAGGACCTACTGTGATCTTTCTGATGAAACATCTGACTATGAGCACCAATATTATGCCAAGGTGAAGGCCATTTGGAAAACAAACTGCTCCAAATGGACTGAGACTGGACGATTTTATCCTTTTTTAGAAAGTAAGCCGTGCAGTTGTTGGCTAAGCATGTTACTATCCAGCTAGTCTGTCCGCTTGGTTTTTGAGTCTCAACCCCATGGATAATCTTGCCCCAAGCAGAGGCTTTGCTTGCTTGGTTCTGCACCACGGGGGTCAGTGACAGGCCACAGTGCTTCACCTTAAAAGCACCTCCAAGATGAATGCTTTGATCAAAGGCTCTCTCTAGATCACAAGTTAACTCTGGATTCCCATAATAATCCAGTTCTGACTTTGTTCTACCATCTGGTGGAGGTTACGTAATATGAGGAACAAGAGATTATTTTTTAGCTTCATGCATTAATAAACCACTGATGTGGGTCCAAGAAATGGATAAAAGTGTCCTGATCACTCCACTAAGTCGCTTCCTATTGTAAAACTTTGGCAGTGAGATGATTTAACTTCTAGGTGTAACTCAGGCTTGAGGCAACATCTTCCTCATATTTGCTTCTAGACTTTTGCCTTCCCCTAACCAGTTGCTGACTCCAAAGTGAATGGCGCAGTCAGGACCATGGTGATGAACTCCACAGGGCTTCCCAAGGTCCAGAGCTGTCCTGGGCTCTGCCCAATCAGAGGCTGGCAAACGGTGGCCCTTGAGCCAAATCCAGCCCCTTCTTGCTGTTTTTCTATAGGTCAGGAGCCAAAAATTAGTACTGATATTTTGAAAAATCTTCTACATACTAAAAGAATATTTTGTGACATGTGAAAATTGCATGGAATTTAAATTTTAGTGTCTATTCATAAAGTTTTATTGGAACACGAGCCACACTTACTTGGTTACATAGTTAGCTGGGACTGCGTTTGTGCAGTGGAATCGCTGCTGCAGAGATTCTGTGGGCTGCAAAGCCTATTTACTCTTGGGCTTTTCTGAGAAAACTTCACTGATCTCTGGAGATCATTCTAGTTACACTCTAATTTTTCCAACCATTATTTCTCACCAACTTTTTAAGTCACCAGAATGTTGAGAGCACTTTGGATTGCATTTGCCATCACCAAGTACCATCTACCCTTGTGACCAAGGACTATGTAAACACAATGTTTGAATTTGCTGTTTGAAGTGTGTCCTGGGGTGCAAAATGATTGTTTCAAGGTCTGGTGTAACTTGAGCCCCCCTTAGTACATTCCTTTTTTTTTTTTTTTTTTTTTTTTATTTTCCCACTAGTACATTCTGAGAGATCTCCTCTAAGAGATGGTTATAAATCTTTGATCTGAGGAGGTTGATATTGTAACTTTGTGGAAGATGATTTGTTTGTTACCCTCTGAACATTAAAATACCTTCTCCTTCCCCTCAAAGCACAAATTGGGCCCCCAGAGGTTGCCCTAACTACCGATGCAAAGTCCATTTCTATTGTGCTGACGGCTCCAGACAAGTGGAAGAGAAATTCAGAAGACTGTACCATTTCCATGCAACAAATATACTCCAATCTGAAGTACAATGTGTCTGTGTATAATATCAAATCAGAAAGAATGGTAAGCCCGAAATGGAAGGGGGCGTCGAACCTGGATACCACATTCTGTAGCTGACTCTGGCTAGAACACACAGCCCCGATTCATGAATTCTCTGCACGAGAATCCAGAGAGATCCATTATTCAAAAGTGAAGCTGGGCAAAGTATGGTTCAAGCTGCTGTGTAAAAGATTTACAACACTGACTTTAGATTTTTATCCCAGAAACTGCCTGCTAACTGTGTACTATTATTATTGAAGCATACAGCAGTAGCGCACCCCAACTTGAGAAGGAGCCTTTACTTGTATAACACCTATTGACCATTCTTCAAGAAGTCTAAAAAAAAAAAAAAAAGCTAGTGAGAACACAGGACTGAGCAGAAAACCCATCCTTGTGCTTTATCGTTCCAGTTCTTTACCATGCTTTACCTAGCTAAAGAAAAAGGTACTTTGAAACTATTTCTGGGGGAAAAATAAAAACTTATGTCTATAGGAAAAGATCAAAGGGTATCTCCATTTTCTATTATTTCCTCCTTGCCCAGAGTGGTCTTAGGCTCTTTGGCTCTAACCATGGTTTACAATTCCCTGCTCTAGTGGTCCCAGTGTGTCACCAACCACACACTGGTGCTCAGCTGGCTGGAGCCCAACACTCTGTACTGTGTCCAGGCGGAGTCCTTTGTCCCAGGGCTCCCACGCCCTGCCAGGCCTTCTCGGAAGCACTGTATCAGTACTTTGGAAGGTAAGTTTCCAAACATCTCGGCTAGTATGAAGAAGGAAATCTGATGAAACTAGGAGGAAGTACACCTGTTTACACAAGGTTTAGATGAATCCATGTCTAACAGACAAGTCGAGACAAAGGCAGAAATAGCTATCACCTGAAATGCGTCAAACCACATTCGGCTGTGCCAAGGAGTGGGACCGATCTGAGGGAGTGTTGCCGGCCCCTCAGGGGACTCTCCATATAGATCCCACAGTCAGCTGCCAGCACTCCTCCTGTAGTCATGTGGCTTCTGGATAGCAAGAACATTCAGTGGGGTGTGAGGGCGCACACCTGTGATCCTGACCCTCTGGGAGGCTGAGGCTGGCAAGATTGAGTCCACCTAGATAATTTAGTGAGATCCATCCTGTTTCAAAACAGCAACAGCAAAAAAGAAAAACCCTCCCATCCATCTTTTTTCTTGTTTAAACCATAATCACCGTGATCAGAAGTGGTGTGATCTTCCAGAGCATCTAACAATGTTATCCTGAGAAACAAAACATTATCCTGAAAACATTCCATGGCAGCATGGTAGGCAGGGTATGGCAGTGCAGGTCTGTGCCTGCAGTCTTAGCTACTCAGCTAAAATAAGAGGATGGTGAGTTCAAGCCCAGCCTAGGCAGTTTGATGAGACTGCCTCAACAGCAACTAAAACGATTGAAGGGTCTGAGGTAGCTCAGTGGTAGAGCACTTGCCTAGCACTCATAGAATCCTGATTTGAAAGCCCAAAATTGGTTCTGTTTTTCGGGTCGTCCTTGGGTACCACTTGACTACACGAGGGTCTCACCTGGGCAAGTCAGTAATCATGCCCACGCCTTTCTGTTGTGTCTCTCTCCTCTTACATGTCTCCTTCCCATCTTTCTGAGCTGGGCGCAAGGAATTGTGGTTGAAGATGCTGGTTCCTGTTAGGAGACATGGAGTTATGGACACGGCTTTACTCAATCTTTCTGCCCCCAACATGAGAGGAACTTGAGCTCAGTCCTTGAAAAGTGAAAGTTGCGTTATTCTTCTGCCTGTGCCCTCCATAAAGTCCACTGATTCACCACACTCCTTCCTTGCTTCTAGCACCCACCACTGACAGGAATCGTAGCTCCACTTCTTCCTTTCCTCATCACTCCCATCCTCCAAGGTGAAATTATCCCAAAGAAGAGAAAAGGAAAGTTATAGAGACACAGCAACAGTGAAAGGCTTTCATGTTGAATCCCTGTCCTTTTCATACCTTTTCCTTTAATATGGAGGGTCCCCTGCCAGATTAGAGATTGAAGTGAAATGCCAAGCAAGCAAAAATCAAAGCAAAGCAGATTAAAGATACCATTTTTGTGTTTGAAGAAAAGATTGTGTTTACTAACAGCTCGATTGTGCCAAGTGGCAGGAATAAATTTCTAGTGAAAATCGTTTACTCAGTTGGCAGAGCTAAAGCAACTAAAGCACAGATTAAATTAAATATTTCCAAAATTGCAGATGGAGCCCAGTTTCCCATCATATGGGAAAAAGAACAAAATAACAAGAGTTTCATTTCTGCTTTGGAACTTTCCTATGATAACCCAGCTGTTAAGTCACCAGAGATACTTTTTCTTTCACTACCAGGGATTAAGCCCCAAGCTTTTGTGCTCCAACACTTTTTTAATTTGAAAAAGTTTCTTGCTGAGTCACTTAGTTACCCAGGCTGGGCTCAAACTTGGCAATCTTCTTGCATCAGCTTCTGAAAATTCTGGAATTACAGGCCTGCATCATCAAGCCCAGCTTGGAGATACCGCTCTATGGCACTGCCGCTTTCTGAAAAGTCAGTGTTATCCCTTTCTTGAAACACGTTCCTGCTGTCTGTGGTATCCTAATCCCTAAAATATAGATGCAACTTGTTAGGTTTATCTGGTAAATGTGCCAAGACACCCGGTTTCTAGGGTGGTGGCTTTTCTTGGTCAGCACAGGTGCAGTCCAGTGTGAGGGATTTGTTAGTAAGAGCCCTGGGCTGAGCTGCAGCCCACACAGGCAGGTGGTGTGCAGATACCTGCAGCCTTGGCTGGTGCTGCATGAACCCTGACGACCAGGAGCATGCTCTTTGGGGACCTTTTGGGTCAAAGAGGCTGCAGCTGGACCTCCATGCTGGCCTCGCTCACTATCACCTGTGACACATCTATTTCTCATCTGTACCCCAACAGTTAACAGGAGAGTGATTGACTGCAGCTTTCACTCAGACCCAGGCATCGAGAGCATCCAGTGTTCAGGTGGACTTGGAAGTTCCCGAGACATGTTTGCCACTTTTATTAGTGTGGAAGGAGTACGCAAGACCTTGTCATTTATGTCCTTTTCCTACTGCTGTATTAGTCGAAATTCTCCAGAGAAGCAGAAGTAATTGAATGGATGGACAGACAGACAGACAGACAGACAGACAGGAAATTCTAAGGAGCTGCATCAGCTGGCAAGTCTAGAATTTGAAGGGCAGGCGACAGGCTGGGGATGCAGCAGGGAACCAGTGTCACAGTTCATGTCCAATGTAATCTATTGTCAGAACTCCCTCTTCTACAGAATCATGCCTTTTTTAATTAGTGGAATTTATGGTTTGAATAAGACCCATCCACATTATAAAGGATAATTTGCTTTACTCAAAATCCAGTGATTTATATGTTAATTTCATCTAAAATAGATACTCCCCTGAGGAGCATGCTGAATAAGGTTTTTTCCATATGCACACTGGTACTGTGGCCCAGCTGTGTGTCATCTATTGGCACATAAAATGAATGTTCTACACTTTCAGGTGCAGCACAAGAGCTTATAGTGTGTCACCCACTCCACACAGGGGGCCCAGGGTCCTTTCCTTCTGACCCTTCACCGGGTCCTTTCATCCACCCATGGCCTTGCACTCCCTGTGAGGCTGCAGTGTTGCAGGCCCTGGGAAGGCACAGTTGCCATGAGCTGCACTCTCTGCTCAGCCACCTCCCCAAACTCCAGTCCTGCCCGGCATATCTGACCTCCCTACACAAGCACAGTTCTGTGGGTCACCACGATCGGGATGTCACATGTGTCCTCTATTGAATGCATGGAGAAGATTGGGCTAATGAGTGCCAGGAAACAGCAGGCACAAGAAAACATTGTGGTTCAGTTTGAAGAACTGTGAGTTAGTCAAGTATCAGGCTCTTTACTTTCAAATACATAATCAAGTATGAATCTCAAAGCAAGAAAGAAAGTATAGAAATGTCTGCTGCACTGGATCTTTATGAATCATTATTATTATTATTATTATTATTGTAATAGTTAATACATTGCATAATGGTGTCTTCATCATAGTTGTTCAGAGTACAAGATGCAGACATGATTTCTTGTCTAAACCTCATTAGTACAGATATTTCTTTTCATTGCACAAAGAGAAAGGAGCTGTATGTATAGTCCAATAGTCCATAACAGTAGTGGATCATTAGCTCACCTCACATTATCAGAAGCTATTGACTTGAACATTTTACAACTCAGCATATTAATATGGCTTTCCTTCTTATACCTCGTGGTCAGACTTTTCTGCTGGATGGTTAAGACCAAGATAAAGCAAGACCTACGTAACAAAAAAATATGTAACTTTTGCTTCTGACTAGGTCAGTCAGGTCCCCTTAGGGTTTACCCTGAAGCCATATACTGCAGTTTGCAAAACTTTTGTCAGTGTCAGCCATCCAGATGAATCATGGTCATTGTTTGACCATTTTGCTTTCTGTGGAAACCTGAGAGAGTGTTTTCTGTCTAGGTGACTCTCCTTAGGCACATTATACATCATTGATCACTTTCCTCTGTGGCCCCATAATCTCCTTGAACAGTAAATTTGGTACTCCAGTGAGTTATATGCTATTACAGTACAGGTCCTTTTATGTCCTGTGCTCTCACTGACCTTGAAGGACTAGAGCCAAAATACTGGCTATACTTACATCCCTTCATTTTCTCTAATTATTTAGACTGCCAACTTAAGTCATTACCCATCCAGAAGAGAAGCTTAATGATATTATTCCCTATAACTTAGGCACTTGAGCTTACCATCACTATCTTTCTGAATATCAAATGCCTTAGGAATAACATGAAACAGTATTTTCCACCAATTGTTGATATTCTAAACTTTAAAACCCCTATAGAGTGTAGAAAAAGAATTATGCATTGTTACACAGATATTTATAAACTTAACCATTTACAAAATTGTAGCATTACTTCTATGGCCTTTTTTCCTTGTAATGTATTCTCTTTTGTTAGATTTTTTTTCTTTCTTTTTTTTCTTTTTAAGCAAACATTTACTTGAGAGAGAGAATATAGCAATAATCAATATGACATTAGAAGCAGTGCCTAATTAGAAGACCAGAGTGATAGGTATTCCAAGCATGGTTTTAGTATTGCACATTGCTATCCTCAGTATATTTACTCAGTTCACAGATATCAGTACATGTAGTTAGCCAGGGTATAAATTCTACCAATTACCTGCTAGTTTCAAAAACCTGTGGGAGGGACGGCAAGATGGCTCAGCAGTCTAAAAGCACTTGCTTAGGCAAGCTTAGGCAACTGCAGGTTCAATCCCCAGCACCACATGCTGCGCCAGCCCCACCCCCAGAGCAGGCTGGGCCAGCACAACATACATACATACATACATACATACATACATACATACATAATTTTTTAAAAACCTGTTGGAGATTTTTAAGACCATTTTCTTAACCATCTTTTGTGTATAAGTGCATGGTTTTGTCCCTAC
>PVKN010020408.1:0-15951 GCA_004027915.1 Capromys pilorides
ACTGAGATTCCATTCTTACTTAGGAAAAACTTGGCTACCATCAAGAACAGAGAAAATAAAATCTGGCAAGGTTTGGGGAAAAAAGAACCCTTCTATATTGTTGATGGGAATGCAAGTTAGTACAAGTACTGTGGGAATCATTATGGAGATTCACTGAAAAGCAAAAAGTAAGAATTCCATTTGATTCAGCTACATTACTTCTGGGTAACTTGCTGACAGAGTTGAAGAAGTCATATTACAATTGTTTGTGCGTACTCATGTTCATATGTCAGATTTCACAATAACTAAATAGTTGAAACAGCCCACATACCCATCAATAGATGAATAGATAAAGGAGATGCAGTAGATAGTATGATGCATTTGTGCTCATATGTAGAGCAGGATAGTTTTATTAGAGGTAAAGGATAACAAACAGAAGCATAGAAATAAAGGAGTGTAGAGCATTGAAAGTAATAGTCATACTACTGTTAGTCAATAGTAGTACTGTACAAGATATATACCAGTGTAGACTGTGAAGAATTAAGGAGAGTAGCACACATGTCTGCAAGCAGAACCAGAGACAGCAAGTGTAGGTAGATTCACATACACACCAGCAGAGGGGACTAGCAGAGTGAAAAAGTCTGAAGCAGCAGTGAGAAAATGAGTCAGCAGTTCACAATGTAGTCAGTGTTGTGCCCTAGTACATAAATACACAGAGCAGAAACTGGCATGGCCCCCAGTCTATATTGAAGAGGTCTATAGCAACGGAAGAACAGTCCCAGCCTCCAAACTCAGAGAACAATTTCCATTACATACCCAACAAAAATTTCATAGCAAACTTGGCTAGAGTGCAAAGCAAATTTCAGGGATCCGATTTGGACACTGCCACAGAGCTCTGAACATGAGAGGAATTTGTTTGACTCATTATCCTTTTTCCATTTGCTTCAAATAGTTATTTGTGTTGTTTGTTGTGGTCAAGAGCATTCATGTACAGAAACAACAAACTCGCTGAGAAAAAAAATGGAGGAAACTACACACTTCACAGAAATATCCAAAAGAGTGAAACATTGAGGAGTCAGTCTAAGAAAATAAGTAAAATATCTATACATAGAAAATTATGGTACTCTGAAAGAGAAGATTGAAGAAGGTATCAAAAAATTCAAAATATGTCTTGCTTATGGATAGTAAGAATAGTAAAAATAACCATACTCCCCAAATTTTTCAATATATCTAATGTAATCTCAATGAAAATAACATTATCATACCTTACAGAATTACAGAAAATAATTCAAAGAATCATTTAGAAACATAAGGACTTAGAATAGGAAAAATAATTCTTGGCAACAAATAGAAGAATATAGCATGCAATCTGTGACTTGAAATTGTACTACAAAGCTACTGTGACAAAAATAGCACGCTATGAGGGAGAAGAAACAGACCTGAGAATCAGAATAAGAGATTACAAGATACAGAAACACCTTCAAACATACTCAAGCACTTTGACAAAGGAGATAAACATGTGTACTGAAAGAAAAATAGCCTCTTTAATAAATGGCACTGAGAATACCATCTTTCCAAATGCAAAGACTAAAACTAGACCCATATCTATC
This sequence comes from Capromys pilorides, assembly GCA_004027915.1. Classification (NCBI taxonomy): domain Eukaryota; kingdom Metazoa; phylum Chordata; class Mammalia; order Rodentia; family Capromyidae; genus Capromys; species Capromys pilorides. The sequence goes on from PVKN010020408.1 coordinate 1,590, forward strand.
ACCATGTGCTAAACTAAAATCATAATGGAATAAAGATATAAATATTAAAACAGGAACACTAACTCTGCTGAGAAAGAGGATAGGCTAAACTCCTACAGACACAGGTGTGCACAAAGATTTCATAATCAAAACCACAATTATACAGGAAATATTACAAAGAATCAGTATTAGTATCCTATTAAATATTTCTTACAGGCAGGCCAGAAAGCTCAGTGGATTAAAGCACCTGCTTAGTCAGATGCAGGGACTGGGGTTTGATCCCCAGCATGCTGTGCAAGCTGCACCCCTGGGTCACACTTGGACAGCTATGGAAACTGGGCATGGTGGCACACGATTGTAATCCCAGCACTTAGGAGGCTGAAAACAAGAGAATCATTATGAGTGTGATCTGTGTAGTGAGATGCTGTAGACCCTGAGCTAAATACATTTTTAAAAAATCTTTTGCAAAGCAAAGGAAATCACCAATAGAAATAAAAGGTAACTGACAAAGTGGAAAAAGTTTCAGTCAGTTGTTCTTCAAAGAATTTATATGTAGACATATAAGGAATTGAAAAAATACCAGACTTAACAAAAGTAAAGATTGAATCCAAAAATAGGTTTCAGAGAAGAATATACACTTCTCAGATAAAGTAATATATGTGACAAATAAACATATGAAAAAAAGTTTAACATCAGAGTTTTTTAAGAGACATGCAAATCAAAACAACACTGAAATTAGATCTCACATTAGAAAGAATGGCTAAGAAATCAACCAATAACAAATAATGGAAGGGCTGTGGGGTAAAATGGATCTTCAGTGTATTGCTAACTAGTGGTCAAGTTATCACACATGGCTGAATTGAACTAGTGTGGTGGTGAGTGTGGGAGTCCCACCTGAGGATTGATGCTAGAAGCATGAGACAGAACTGGAGAAGATATTCATATGCTGTTAGGGAAATTATTTGGAGAAACTTTTTTATTACTTTTAATAAGAAATAACAATGCAACAGTTTCAAAACACGCTAGTAATACAGTCCCAATAATTGATACAATGCATATTGTTGTCCTCGTAGTAGTTATTTAGAGCACAGGATGCGAACATAGTAATTTTTCTAATCATTATTGATATAAAAATTTCTTCACATTGAACTAAGAGAAAATAGTTGTATACATAGTTCAATATTCCATACTCATAGTGGGTTATTGGCAGAACTGGCAATGATGGAAGCTGTTGATTTAAGCCTTTTACAACTCAGCATACTAATATAGCTTTAGTTTTTATGCTTCATGGTTAAACTTTTCTGCTGTGTGGTTAAGGGCAAGACCTGTTAAAGCAAGATCTGTATAACAGAACAGGTAACTTTTATATGTTCCAAGGTCAGTGAAATCCACTCAGCATTTACCTTGCAACCATGTACAGTGCTTTGTAGAACTGTCATCAGTGTCAGCTGTCTGGATGAGTCATGGTCATTGCTTGATCAGTTTGGTCTCTATGGAAGCTTGAGAGAATGTTTTCGCTCTAGGTGATTCTCCTTAGGCACACTATACAACATTAATCCCTTTCCTCCGTGGTCCCAAAATCTCTTTGAACAGAAAATTTGGGACACCACTGAGTTATAGGATGTTACAGCATTAGGTTCTCTTATGTCCTGAGTCCTCAATGACCTTGAAGGACTAGGGCAAAAATATTGGCTATCCTTGTAGCCCTCCTTTTTCCCTAACTTTTGGTCTGTAAACTTATATTCTTACCCCTCCAAAAGAGAAGAGAAACTGTTGAAGCTGTTGGAATCTGCTGGTTCTCTTAGGCTATTCTGCTGGAGGATCTTGTCATACAAGCTTTCCTGGTGAACTTGGCTTTTCTTGTCAGAGGAGGGCCTCAGAACCTCAATGTCACTGAGAGTGGCTGTGATTCATTTTAGGGGAGCTCTGGTCCTCATCTTGAGCATTACTTCATAGCTCCAGAGTGTAAGATGGTGCACTGCACAGCCTCTTGGAGAAACTTGTCATGCTGACAATTTTGCTGCCATAAACGTGGATATATATATATATATATATATATATATATATATATATATGTGCATTATAATTTCAGGTTTTTAGGAAACATATGTCAAAGGAGAATAACTGGCTTGAATGGGACCTCCAATCATAGCTTTTTGAGGAATCTCTATACTGATTTCTGTAATAGTTGTACCAGCCTGCATGCCCACTAAGACTGCAGATGGATTCCTTTTTTCCCCAAAGACTCTCCAGCATTTGTTATTAGCTAACTTCTTCATAATAACCATTCTTTCTGGTATAAGATATTATCTCAGCATTGTTTTAATTTGCATCTCTTGAATGACCAGTGATGTTTGACATTTTTATATATTTATTTGACATTTATGTCTCTTCATCTGTGAAGTGTACATTCATCTCAGATACCCACTTTGGATGAGGTCTTTGAATTTTGGAGGCCTGACTTTTTAAAATTCCTTATAAGTTCTAGATAGGAGTCCTTCGTCTGAAGCACAGTTGACTATAATTTCTTCCCAGTTCATGGTTTTATATTCTTTTTATGGTCATAAAACTTTTGTATTAAAGTATCTAAGCCTCACAATAAGAAATGAGCTATGATTCACACATACACATTTATCTGAATGAAAAGACAGTTTTATGAATTATTCTTGTAGTATGTTTAAGAGCTTTTGTATTGTCCTCTGTTCCACACTATTTCATCATTGTCTCTTCCATGTTACTTATGATACACTTAATAAAGCTCACTAAATTTGATTTAGAACACATTATCTGGCGTTTCAGTTGAAAATCGTATTTAATACATATTCCTGAAGACATACCAGATTAATAATGTGAACTACTGGACAAAATTTGTATAGATAGTTCTATAATTTGAATAGCAGAAATTCTACATATTTTTATTCATTAATAATTTGATAAATTTCACTTCTTTATGCTTGGTTTCACTAATTGCTATAAAACATGACCAAAAATAAATTTCCATTAAAATGGGTCAATTTCTTGGTCATGAAAACAAAACAATAGATATTGAGGGCTTGTATTATATCTGTTTTGTGCTATCTATTGCCACCAGTAGAAAACCTGCACCAAGGCAAATTTATTTGATGAGCACTTGAAATAATAGATTATTTTTCGCTGTCATGGGACTCTGTATCCCAGAATGATTCACTATGAGTTAATGGCTACATCAAAAGTTATGGGAAAACTATACTCAATAGTTCAAGAAAATACATAAGCAATGTGAAATTCTTACGAGAGTTCTTCTGTTTCCTATAAATAGATAATTCCCATAGATTCCTGCATTATCTATCATATCTATGTACCATGCATATTTTTCTATCTATATATCTCAACAGAGTGTGTAAATATTAATAAAACATAGTAAGTACTTCAAATTGTTAGAAATGTCAGGAAAATCCTGTCCATAATTTGTATGGCATTCAGATCTAGTGGATTTTTTTGTTATGATTGTGTGTTTTCATGAGAATATATATTTGATCCCAGCTTTTTACTTTGCATAACAAATTGAATCTGAAGCACTTTTCTAAAAGTAATTCAAAACCATTTGTATTACTTTTTAGCTATTTTATCTTTTGTTTTAAGTAGAAAGAAAAATCTCAACTGAAAAAGTGAAAAAGAGAATATGAATTCTTTCACAGTAGAACATGTAAATTCTTAAAAATATTACTGAGGTATAGTGAAAGAGATATGCAGTCTAAATTGGGTTAGTATATGGTTAGAAATGTTACGTTAGTACTGTGGTATAACTTGCTGATCCATATGCTATCCTAATAAACTCAACTAAATATAGATTATCACTGATATGCTCTTTGTCACCGTGGTCCTTATTATTAGTCACAATCATCAGCAATTCACCAATCAGTGCTCGTGCATCAGTGACAAATGTGAACGTCTGTGATTTGTTCAGAAAAATATACACAGAAAAATATGCAATATTGTCAAGGTCATGTCTAATCTATGTTTCATAAACACTCCTGATTTTCTTGTAAAATTATTATCTTCTTTACATTTCTTACAAACTCAATTTTACATGTTTAAATCATGTCTTTTGTATATGGTCCATCAAATATGCCTGTTTTCCATGTCTACTACAAAAGTATGATCTATATGCAAAACAAAGTCCATTCTTCCCTAGAAAATGTTACTTTTCTACTCTATTCAAAACACAGTTATTGGTATGAAAATCAGATTTGAATAAGATAAAGCTGTTGTCCTCCAGTTGCTGATATTTTACAATAGACATAGGTCTAGTACTACATTTGCCTAGCTGTGAGGTGTAATTAAAATATATAGTGACAGTTTAAATAAGAGCTTACTCCTGTAAAAACACACTGCCATTAATCCTCCTGAAAATACTCTCACTTTCCTCAAACTCATTCATCCCATTTTTCTTGCCATGTTTTGAAGCACTGCTGAAAATTCTCTTTTGTGACTGTCTTTAGAAAGATATTAACATTTTGTGTGGTAAATATACTGGATGAATGCTAGTTAGTGGGAAGGAAGGATCATAACACTTACATTGTGTCCTCATTTATATAAATCACCACGTTTGGTAGCGTGTGACTTCTGCATTTCTCCAAATTCAAAGTGTCATCAAAAGTAAACACTTTGAATTGATTAAATACCTCAAGGCGGCTATAACAGTGCACTAAAAACACCCACCAAGCAGAAATTACAACTGCTGCAGGAAGTTGCAAACATACTGGGATGTGCTTGCCATGAGGCAGAGCATTTTAAGGAAGACTAAGGGCAAAGCATCATTTACAGTAATAAGGTTTTTTGGCCAAACATTGCTAGTGTTTTCCTTTTTCCTTATCAAAAATATAACTTTGAAGTGAATAATACATATTACACCATAGAAATATCTATTGTTATTACAATGATTATGAAATTTAAGCTCCCATCTTTAGAGGCAAGCAAAAACAAATTTCTTAATTTTGTTCTTTTGTGAGGAGACCAGCGTAACAGTCTTCCACAAATTGGAGATTTAAGATGCAAAAATATAGTTAACCTCTATGGGACTTGAGAAAATATCCAAACACCCCTTAATTATAAAAAATGTTAGGGCTGGCGAGATAGCTCAGTGGACTAAAGTGTTTGCTTAGGTAGGCTTAGGCAATCACAGGGATAGTGGTTTGATCCTTGGAACCACATGCCACACCAGCTCTGCTCCAAGGGCAGGCTGAGCCAGGCAGGGAGTCTGAGCATAATGGCATGCATCTGTAATCTCTGCCCTGGGTAGGCTGAAAACAAGAGGCTCACTATGAGTCTGAGCTGAGTAGTGAGACCTTGTAACAACCCCCTCCTATCAAAAAATAAATAATAATAAAATAAATAAAACTAAAAAATTTGAAAAATGTTGCTCTCCTGTTTTCAATTTTTTTTGTTTTTCTTTTTTGCCCTTAAAAAAATCAGTGAGTGTAAGAGCTGTTATTTGAAAGAATAAACAAGAGAAATAATTATCCAAACTTACAATAAAAAGAAAGACCCATATCAATTTAATTATAAACAAAATAAGTGAGAACAATCCTACAGAAAGACATTATCTCAATATTTTAAAGTCACTCATGACAAACTTGTTTTAAACCTCATATTAAATGGGGAAGAATTGAATGTTGCTCCTCTAAAATAAGGAGTAAGGCAGGATTTTCGTTATCATCACTTCTGTTCAATGTAGCAGTCAAATCTTTAGCCAGAGCTTTTATGCAAAGTAAAGAAATAAAAGGGATATGTGCCTGGCAAGCACAAGTTCCTGATTTGATGCCTGGTTTCAAAATATAAGGGACATAGAAGAAAGAAACAAGTCAAACAGTTCTTATTCACAGATGATATTTTCCTCTACATCGAAGACTCAAAAAGTTCAACACAAGAGTCCTAAATTAATAAATAAATTCAGCAATGTTGAAATATACAAATTCTACACAAAATATAGATAAGATTCCCGAATACCAACAATGAACTCACTGAGACAATCATTAAGAAAAGTATACCACACAGAAAATCACAAAGAAAAATTACATACTACATGGCAATTAGCCTAAGCAAGGAAGGGAAAGCTTCCTGTAATAAAAATTACAGTAATCTGGATAAGGAGAACAATAATGACATAAAAAGGAAAAATACTCATTCTAGACAGGCATAGTCATACTGACAAATAGCTAAATTGCAAAAGATGAAGCAATCCAAGAACTCATAGTGAACCAGAAAAAAAAAGGATCCTGACCAGCTAACAAAGTAGAAGGCATCACAATATCATTTCAAATAGTAGTACAAAGCTACAATGATAAAATCAGAATGGTACTTTAAGAGAAACAAACATGTTGGTCAATGGAACAGAACAGTGAATTTAGAATCAGTCCCAGATATATTTTGTAATTATATCTCTGACAAAGGAGCCAAAGTCATATACCAGAGGAAAGACAGACTCTTTAACAAAGAGTAGTTGAAAAATTGGTTTTAAGTGCACAAACTATTTTACTTAGAAACATGCCTCTCACCTTTCACAAAACTAAAATAAATATAGATCAAAGCTCTAAATATTAAAACACAAACAGGCTAGTAGAAGATAAAACATGTGAACCTTTGAAAGACATAGGCATAGTCAATGATTTTATAAACAGAACCCAAATTGCACAATAAAAACATCAACAATTAACAAATGGAATTACATAAAATTAGAAACATATAGTAAAGGAAATAATCAACAGAGTATAGGGAAATAAAATTTGATAATTACTGTATGAACACAGAACTAATGTCTAGAATACATGAAGAAATTCAAAAGAAGTATGCCACACTCCAGAATAAAAGACTTAAAACTTAGTACGTCAAATAGATACTCCTGTGGAGAAAAAATACAGAAAACTAATGAGTACATTAGAACTTTTCCATATCATTGGCTTTAGAGAAAGGCAAATCAAAACAATACTGATATTCTATTCTTATTTCACAATGTCTGAGTGTGTAGGTGAACGTCAGGCAACTACAAAATCCTAGTGACTATGGCCTATGCCTACCACCTGTGCAGAGCATTACTGAGCTTCAGCCCTCCCCACATATGCACCAGGGATGAGAGCCTGAGTGAGTACTACCCTGTCCTCCCACTGTCACAGGAACTTTTCTGATGTGCACCCAACCACTCTCCCACCACTGCTCAGTCTGGGTGATCATTGGGAGCTTCAAAATTGAAGGAGCCAAAGGTAATCTCAATACCCCAGTCCACTCAGAACAATGTTGCTACTTGATTCCTTGGTGCTAGTTTTCTAATGAAACAAGGACCCAATTTTGATTCCCAATACCACATGCCATGCCAGGCCCTGAGCCTTGAATGCCATAAGTGCCACTGACATTTGGCATGGTGGTGCATTTCTATAGTCCCAGCAGCACTGGGGAGGCTGAAATAGGAGGATCACTATGAGTTTGAGCTTGATAGTGAGATCCTGTACCAAATAAATAAATAAATAAATAAATAAATAAATAATTGATTTAAAAAAGTTTAAAAAGAGACTGAAGTGAAGTATTTCAGATACTGAGAGAAAATAACTTACAATTCAGATTGTTGTACCCTGCATAACTATGTGTCAAATTTAATGCTAAGATGGTTCCATGACAAAGAACAACTGCAGAAATTCATGACAAGCAAAGGAACCCATAAAGAGGTTCTGACAAATCTTTTAAGGTTTTCTTTTTGTTTTGTTTTGTTTTTTGGGTGGTTCCAGGGATTAAACTCAGGACCTTGCACTTTCCAAGTAAGCACTTACTCCACTGAACTGTCTCCCTGACCCTGCCTCCCAAATAATATTTTAGCCAGACACAGAAGAAACTACAACTTCAAGAACAGCAACAGAAAGTAACCATTGAGAAGAGCAAGTAATTAAAACTATGGGGGAAAGTATGGGATTTATTGTAGGAAAACAACATGAGAAAAACAAGCCAATACATATCAGTTATAACTGTTAATGAAAATGGCCTCAGTCCTCTAATCAAAAGAAACAGATTGACAGTATGGATTAATAAACAAAATCCAAGAATATGCTACATAAACAAACTTACTTAACTCAAAAGGAAATTCACAGACTGAGAGTCAAAGGCTGATAAACAGAACTCCATGCAACAGGAACCCATATAAAACCAGGGGTAGCTATTTTGGTAGGTGACAATATCATTCTCAGACCAAGAATGATTAAAAGAAATAAAATCATCACATACTTGTTAGGGGAAAACTGCAAGTGAAGGAGATAATAATCATAAATATATATACACGCACTGTAGGACCACCCAATTATATAGGACAAATTTTAACAGACATCAAAAACCAAATAAGAAACAATAAAATTGTAATGGGAAACTTTAACATATACCACTATCACCAGACATGGATTACCTAGGCAAAAAATCAGCAAAGTAATAGCAAAACTAAACCAAACTTGTGAAGAAATGGACTCAGTAGAACTTTACAGTGTTTCACCAGGTAATGACAGAATACACATTCTTCTCAGCTGTATGTGGTATGTTCGCCAAAATAGACCATATACTAGCACATGGTGCATCCTTAAGGAAATGCAAACTGATCGAAATTATCCCATCCATACTATGTGACCACAGTACAATAAAACAGGAAATCATTGACAAAAAAATCACAAAGCAGTATAAATACATGGAACTTAAATTACAAAAGTACTGAACAATCAGTGAGTCACAGATGGAATTAAAGAAGAAATTAAGTAATATTTACAATTGAACAAAAGTGTAGCAGAGGAAACTCTATGAGCCTGAGCTGCACATTGAGACCCCATTTATGCACAACCAAATGCATAAATAAATAAATAAATAAATAAACTTACAAAGAAAAGCCCAAGTCCAGATGAATTTACAGCTGAATTCTCCAAGAAGTTTAGAAATTTAATCCCAAATGTTCTCAAAAATCTTCAATGAAATTAAAAAGGAAGCAATTGTTGCAAACTCAATCGTGGAGTCAATCATTATTCTGATACCAAAACCAGAGAAAAACTTAAGTAAAAAAGAGAACTATAGGCCAATCTCCCTGATGAACATAGAGGCTAAAATTCTCAATAAAATATTTGCAAACAGAATGTAGCAAATCATCAAGAAGATGATATATCACAACCAAGTGGGATATATTCCAAGAATGCAGGGATAGTTCAATATATGCAAATCCGTAAATGCAATACACCACATCCAGTGAGCCAAAAACAAAAATCATAGGATCATCTCAATAGACGTGGAAAAAGCTTTTGAAAAATCTCAGAACTCATTCATGATAAAAACCCTACAAAAAAAATCAAAATACATCGTCAATATCTGAACCTAATAAAAGCCATCTGTGAGAAACAGACAACTAACATCATATTAAATGAACAGAAATTAAAAGCCATCACTTTAAAATCAGGAACAAGACGAGGATGTCCACTGTCTCCACTTCTATTCAATATAGTTCTGGAAACATTAGCCAGAACAATTAGAAAAGAGAAAGAAACAAAAGGGACAATGACTGGAAATGAAGAAGAGAAATTATAATTATTTGCAGATCACATAATACTCTACATAGAAGACCAGAAAAATGCCACCAAGTGTTGTAAATTTAATTATCAAATTCAGTAGCATAGTAGGTTACAAAATCAACACTCAAAAATCGACAGTATTTTTGCATACAAACAACAAAAACACAGCAAGAGAATTTATGTAAGGAATAAAGTTCAATCCCTCACACCACATACTGCACAGGTCTCACCCCTGGACGAGCTGAGTCAGCCACCAGCATGGTGGCACATGCCTGCAATCCCAGTACTGCGGAGGCTAAAAACAGCAGGATCACTAAGAGTCCAAGCTGCATAGTGAGACTCTGTACCAAATACATAAAATACAAACAACCAAACAGAGAGAGAATTTAGGTAATCCATACCTTTCACAATAATATCCAAAAACTAGAATCAGTCTCATAAAGGAAATGAAAGATTTATACAGCGAAAATTACAGTATGTTGAAAAAGAGACTGAATTGTATTTCACAAAATGGAAAGATATTCCTTGCTCCTGGATAGAAAGAACTTACAATGTGAAAAATAGCCACTCTCACAAAATACTTATGGAGATTTAACACAATCCAATTAAAATACCATTTGCATACTGTAAGGATCCCTTGGTCTTACTGCAAATGGTTTAACCACAGGGAGACATGGCGGTAGGAATGAGAAAGATAGAAAAGAAGACAAATAGCTGGACTAGGTGGTCATCAGTCTGCCTGATGAGCAAGACTAACAACATACACAAAACCAATCTTTTATTTATACTTCTGTAAAGTTTGTATCACATGACACAAGGTTGCTTAGCGACTAATAGCTGGCCTGAATCAGACAGGATGTTTTTCTCAACAGAATGCTTTTCTCAGCACTGGGGTAGCTTGTTTGCTTTAGGCACTGAGGCCTAGTCCCGCCTACACACACTTGATCAATTTCCACCTTCCTGCGGCTCCCAACAGCGTACCTCACAGATGTATTGAAAACATTCATAAAATTCATCTGGAATCAGAAGAGACCCAGAGTATCAAAAACAATCCTAGGCATCAAAGAAAAGGCAAAAAGCATCAGAGTGCCTGGCCTGAAATTACACTATGAAGCTAAAGTGATAAAATCAGCATGATAATGGTATAAAAACAGACATGAGGATCAATGGAACGGATGAGAAGATGCAAATACAACTATAAACATACTCAGACACCTTATCTTTGAATAAGGGGCCAAACATGTTCACTGGAAGAAACATAGCCTCTTTAATAAATGGTGCTGGGAAAATTATCTTTCCACATGCAAAAGGGTAGCATTATACCCATGTCTATTACCACACACTAAACTGCAGTGAAAATGGATAAAAGATTTAAATATTAAAAGAGAAACACTACATCTTCTAGAGGAAATATTGGGTAGAAATCTGAAAGATATAGAAGTAGGTACACAGTTCAAGAACAAAAAACTTCACTGAAAACACTTCAAAGAAATACTAACTGGGTTCCCTATCTTTTAAAAATATTAGAATTTCAAAAATAATCACCAATAGAGTAAAAAGAAAACCCAAAACAGGGTAAAAATTATAGTCAACTGTCCCACTGTCCCTCTGACAAAGGCCTTCTATAGAGAACATATAAAAAACTTTCAAAATATCAGCCACCCAAACTCCAAAGACTCAATCTTAAAATGGGCATCTGAGATGACTAGACTCAAATAGCAAATGAGTATGTTTTAAAATGTGCCATATCAGGCTGAGGAGATAGCTTGGATGTCTAAGTGCCTACCTAGCAAGCGCAAAGACCTAGGTTCAATCACCAGTACCTCATGTCATGCTGGGCCAACAACCTTGAGCTTACAGTGTTGTCCACTGAAACCAGGATTGATGGTACATCCCAGCACTGGGGAGGCTGAGACAGAAGGATCACTAAAAGTCCAAGCTGCATAGTGACAACCGAGTAAAGTAAATAAAGAAATAAATTCATTAATTAATTATTTTTTTAAATGCACGAAATCATTGGTCATTCAAGAAATTTAAATTAAAACAACAATGAGGTTCCATCTCATCCCAGAAAAAATAGTTATCAAGAAGTCAACAAGTAAAACATGCTGGTGGACCATTGGAGAAAAAGTAATCCTTCTCCACTGTTGAGAAATTGTGGATTGGTATGGTCACTGTGGAGATCAATGTGGGTATTCCTCAAAAAACTAGTACGGGAGGTCCCATTCAACTGAGCAGTTCCCCTCCTGGGTGTTTTTCCAAAAGAACTGAAAACATCACACCGGAGTGATATTATTGTTCTCATACTTATAGCAGCACAATTTGTCATAGCTAACCTTGGAAACAACTCAAATGCCCATCAACTGAGAAATGAATGAAAAAAATGTGTTATTTTTAGCCAGTGTAATTTTTGCAATGTATTAATTATTTTTATTACTTTTAATAAGAAATAACTGTAAAAGTTTTAAAATAGGTTAGTAGTACATTCCCAATAATTGATACAATACATATTGTCATCCTTGTTGTAGTTATACAGAGCACAGTATGTAGACATGATAATATTTCTAATCATTGTTGGTATAAAAAATTTCTTCTCATTGAACTAAGAGAGAGTAGCTGCATACATAGTTCAGTATTCCATAATTGCAGTGGGTTATTGGCAGAACTGGCAATGTCGGAAGCTGTTGATTTAAGCCTTTTACAGCTCAGCATACTAATCTAGCTTTATGTTTTAGTCCTCATGGTTAAACTTTTCTGCTGGGTGGTTAAGGGTGAGTTAAAGCAAGACCTGTATAATAGAACATGTAACGTTTGTATCTCCCAATGTCAGTCAAATCCCCTCAGGATTTACTTTGAAACCATGTACAGTGCTTCGTAGATCTGTTCTCAGTGTTAGTCATTGAGATGAATCACAGTCATTGCTTGACCAGTTTGCTCTCTGTGGAAGCCTGAGAGAATGTTTTCTCTCTAGGTGACTCTCCTTATGCACACTATATATCATCAATCCCTTTCCTCTATAACCCCATAACCTCCTTGAACAGAAAATTTGGGACACCACTGAGTTATAGGTTGTTACAGCACAGGTTCTCTTATGTCCTGAGTCCTCACTGATCTTGAAGGGCTAGGGCCAAAATATTGGCTATCCTTGTAGCCCTTCTTTTTCTCTAATTTTTGGTCTATAAACTTATATTCTTAATCCTCCAGAAGAAAAGCTTGGTGGTACTATTACTCTATAACATAAGTAGTTGAGCTTAACATCACTTTTTCTGAATATTAAATGTCTTAAACTTAACTTGCAATTGGTATTTTCCATCAATCATTGACATTCTAATTAATACCTATAGAATGTGATAAAAGCAGTTACACATTTTTACACAGAAATTTAGAAATTTAAGTGTATATAAATTTGTATCCAGTCAGGGGCTGGGGAGACAGCTCAGTAGAATAAGTGCTTGCCTGGCAAGCGCAAGTGCCTGAGTTCAATCCCTGGTTCCACAAAAAAGAAAAGAAAAAAGCCAGTCAATCCTATGTAATTTTCCTTGTCTCTTATTCTTTTAATACCCTTTTATCTTTTCTTGTAAAGCAACCCTTTACTTGAGAGTATAGCAGTTAACTGAAATTACATTAAAAGCAACACACACCTAAAAGACGAGAATTACAGGCATTCCAATCATAGTGTTAGTGCTATGCATTGCTATCCTCAATGTGAAAAACCTGTTGTCTGTGTATATAAGTGTATGGTTTTGCTCCTGCCATGCTTCCTATCTTTTCTGCTTGCAGTCTCTTCGTTGTTTAACCCTTAAGTTCTTTATTTCCATTCTTCTGTGTTATGCCCTTCCATTTTTATTTCTTCTTTTCAGTTCTTACACTAGGGAGACTATACAATATTTACACACACTTAGCTCTTGTTTGATTCACTTACGAGTATATCTTCAAGATACATCCACTTATATATGAAGTCTTCTTGTTTCTCATTTTTTATAGCTGAGTAATATTCCGTTGTATAAAAATACCACATCGTTTTCAACCATTCTCAGATGATGGATACATTTTCCCCCTCTCCCTCTCCTTTCTGCCCCATCTCAGTAATTCTCTCCTTTTGAACAGTTTAATTCCCATTTCACAGTATGTATTGTATACCTTTCATATTTTATTTAGTCTTTCAAGTTCTCACACTATCGAGACAATATGATGTTGGCACATGTGGGTCTGATTTACTTCACATAAGAGTATGTTTCCAAGATTTGGCTATCACAAATTGTGTTGCTATAAAACGTCTCCAATGCAATTTTATTCAACTAGAAGATTGATAAATTTTAGGCTGTTATACATAAATGCATTCAACTAGATGCAACACTCTTATGTGAGCAGAATAGTGTGGATAAATGTTCTGTGGATTTCTGCTGGTGTTTTGAAAGAAGTTAATGATTAATTTATTTTTCATTTTTTCTTGCTTCTTAACTTATTAAATGTTTTTCTTCTTCCAACTTTGCATGCATTTATCTGATAATCTATACAACTAAGCTGAAGACAATGCAATGCAACACAACAAATACTATTGAATTCATATAATTTTGTTTAGTGAAATTCTGCATAATTTCTAATATTTTTACTATCACTATTTTATATTCTCTTTAAAAATTAAAAATAATAAAAAACTAATAATAAGAATTCTTCTGACCCAGATATTACTTTACGAATTATCTTCCCCAAAGTTTACAACATCATGTTACAGTGACACGTGCATACCTATGTTTGGAGAAGCACAGCTCATAATTGCTAAAACCTACAAGTAGCTTTCATGCCCATTGATGGTTTAATGA
>PVKN010020409.1:0-15956 GCA_004027915.1 Capromys pilorides
TCATTAAGGAAACCGCTTTCATACTTCATATTTACACTCTTTCGAAAATCACCCATTGTCAAGTCCTTGGGGAACATGAAGATTTCATGTCTGTAAAGTTCTAACTTTCCATAAGTTAAAAAATAATTAAAATGGTTGTTTCACAAATGTTTGATAGATAGAATAAAAACATAGTGGGCGTGGTGGTGCTCGTTTGTAATCTTAGTGCTTGGGAGAATGAAAACAGAAGGATTGCTATGAGTCTGATCTACATAGTTAGACCCCGAAGACCCTGTACTAAATACATTTAAAAAAGAGGAAAATATATTAAAAACATAGACACAGGAAGATAGGCTAGTGAGATAATCTGGTTGAACTGAATTCTTAAAGAATCCAAGCCTAAGACAAAGCTAGAAAGTAGGAAGAAGGAGTATGGGAATAGAAAGCATGAGACCCAAAAGCGGGGTGAACCTTCGGGTGTTGCTTGGTGTAGAGTAGGAAAGGGTGACTTCTTATAGGGCATTTCTTTGTCAGAAGGCTCTTGCTGCAAGTCAAATTCAAAGATGCATTATTTGCCACAAACTGCCTCTTGAAGAATGTGATTAATGCAGCTTGGCTGTCCTATAATAGAACCACAATTCACTACTGAAAGAAATCGGGGTGAGAATGTAGCGTTGAAAAAGGCCCATTCCTCAATAGTAACAGTGAGCCTCGAAAAAGTCATCATGGTGCGCAATAACACCTTCTCCTATTTACCAAGACTCAACTTTCTCTAGAATCCCCCATTTGCTTCTTGAAATGTGTTCTTCTTATTTTTCCTGGTGTGGATTTGTCATTTCAAGTAGGGATTTTGGACACAGAAGGAGAGAAGAAAGTCTTGGGGAAGCAGAGATAGCCAAAGGGATTTTTTTCTTTTAGTAATCATATCTCATTTGCAAAAATGGAATTATTCTGTGTATCCAACCCTTCCATCATTATTTTCTTGCAGGACATGGGAGATCTGGCAGTAGGCAGACTGGAGAAACAGGTCCCTGGAATTAGACCACCCACTGGGCAGGGAAGGGTTTGGTATGGCCAGCAGAGCAGGTTTATGAAAGTTTGGGCAACAGATGGTAGATAATTCAAATGAGAAGCTGATGTTAGGGAAGGTATCCAGGGTAAACATGGTGAAAAGCTGCTCAAATGAGGATGGGAAGTGCTGACTGCTAGCTTGCAATGCAGGTCCAAATGTCCTGGGAGCCTTAGCAAGAAGAGGCAGAGCTCCAGCCGACAGCCCGTGCAGAGAGCACAGAACTGAAGCCCTCAGGAGAGAGCCTGTCATGAAATGACCCTTGTCTTAAGGGATTTCTATTCCTTGTACTATTTGGATAGTGGCTACGTTATTACCAAAGAAGAAAAACAAGGAAATGAGCATGTATTGTTGATTCTTCCAAAGTGGGTAGCAAAAACAGCAGTAGCAGGTTGACGTCGCAAACTTTCATCTCTAATGTAACAGCACACAATTCCCTTGACAAGAGACAAAGCAACTGCTAGGTTTAATGTGTCTTTACATGAGCAAATGATCTTGCATAATAATACTGTGCCATGATGACAGTCCTTTATGAATACAGCAGTGTAATGCCGACAGTTAGCTAAACAACAGAGCTGCCTGCCCGGATAGGTTTGGAACTACACAGGAGGGACATATTTGACTCAAGGTAATTCTTGGGAAATGTGGAAAGGCTGACATCTGGACTGTCGTGCGCAGCAGACACTTTATGAAACACAAGAGAAATGATGCCTGAGAGGTCCTAGGGAGCTTTCCAAATTGTCACCAAAAGCTTGTTAAATTTTCATTATTTTAATATGGAAGCAAAAGAGACTGCTTCAGAGAAGTAGTGGGAAGGGGTGCATAACTGAGATTGATGCATTGCATTTATTTATATTTCTTGACAATTTCTGCTACTCTAAGGGCTCTTCTAGATGAGAGAGATGCAGACAGGAGTAAAATGGCTCTTGCCCTCAAGATGATTGCTGTCTTCATTTGGAAAGGCAGATGATCCAATGCTTCTATCATGCTGTGATGAGCAGTAAGACTTAAATAAATGTTGCTATAGAAGTTAGGTGGCATCTGTCTCTCTCTGTGTGTCTCTATATGTGTACATGTGTGTGTGTGTGCCGTGTGTGTGTGTGTGTGTGTGTGTGTGTGTGTAGGTACTGGTCAGCAAAGTTTTCTAGGAGAAAGGAATTTTTATTATTATTTTTTATATATTATGGCTGGCTCAGTCCACCCTGGGGATGGGCTGGTGCAGGGTGTGGTACCAGGGATAGAACTGCAGTCCCTGCAGTTGCCTAAGCTTTCCTAAGCAGGCACTTTAGACCGTTGAACCACCTCGCTGGCCCGAGAAAGGAATTTTTAAATGGTATTTTATCTTAACTAAAAGGATGATCCAGAGAAAGAGGTAAGTTTGTGGATAGGTGAGTATTTTAGTCAGAGAGAATGGTGTGTACAAAAACTCAAGAATTACTTTACATGGAAACCAAGAACATCTCTCCAGTTTGAGAATCTTCATGGCTGGAAGGATATATTTTTTTTTTATTTGTTACTTTTAATAAGAAATAATGTGACAGTTTCAAAATACATTAGCGGTACATTCCCAATATTTGATACAATGCAATTGTTGTCCTCCTAGTAGTTATACAGAGCACAGGGTATAGACGTGATATTTTTTCTAATCATTATTGGTACAAAAATTTTTTTTCTCATTGAACTAAGAGAAAGTAGTTGTATACATAATCCAATGTTTGATAATTGCAGTAGGTTATTGGCAGAACTGGCAATGTCAGAAGCTGTTGACTTGAGTCTTTTACAACTTACCATACTAATCTAGCTTTACGTTTTATGTCTCATGGTTAAACATTTCTGCTGGGTGGTTAAGGGCAAGTTAAAGCAAGACCTGCATAACAAAACATGTAGTTTTTGTATCTCCCAAAGTCAGTCAAATCCCCTCAAGATTTACTTTGAAACCCTATACAGTGCTTTATAGAACTGTTGTCAGTGCCAGTCATCTGGATGAGTCACGGGCATTGCTTGACCAGTTTGCTCTCTGTGAAAGTGTGAGAGAATTTTTTTTTATGGCTGAAGGTACATTGAGACACAAGAGGTAAATGTTGTGTTTTATGGCAGGAAATAGTCAAATTATAAATAAATTATTTCTTTATTCAAAACTGATTAGATTATACAAACATAGTAGAGAAACTTTAAGATTTTCTTCTCTGAAAGGCATGTAGGAAATAATGAGGGCAGACATGGAAGATAAAAATCAAGAGTTCTTTAGATTCCAGGATTTCATTTATTTCCAAAAGGAGTGGTAAACACTAATGAGGGTGAAGGGCATTGCCTGAAGTGCAATTTTAAAATGCTACAAAATATTAAGGTCAGAGTAATTTTGTAGACTCTTCTATAGGGGCATTTCAGTGTCAGAGGAATGATTGTGGTGAAATGGAGTAAAATCATTCAGCAACCTTAAAACATTTGAGCAATTTATAACATAAATCATGGTAAATTTTAACATGCTATTCTTTAACTTTTAGAAAGGGAGCTTCTTTAGGTCAAGAATCTGTGTTTTCTGAGTGCACTGGAGAAAAAAGAAACCCATATCATTTGAGGTATTTAATGTATCTTCAGAAGTAGATGCCCACCTCTAATACTGTCGCAAAATTACAGACCCTCTTCAGTCTTTCATCATCTGGAAGGCACAGATCTAAGTATGTAAGGTCCCTTGTTCATTAGTGGTGGCCAGGTTTGTGTCTAGTTCTCAGTTTAAACCCAACTACTTATGTGCTAACTTTATCAAGCTTTTGCTTTGACATTTACATCCTGAAAATTGCATGCAAAGTGTAAACAGAAATTTTCCTGTTTGAGATGGTAATGTGTATCATGCTCAGTTTTCAAAGCACATTGCTCCATTCCTTCTTCACTTGTTATGTCCCTTAGACATTAGGAAATCTAGTGCTACTGAACAGTTAAAAGCAGGGCTGGTGTGACAAGGTATTTTCCAGTGTCACCTTTCTCCAGAAACATGGGGAAAGCATAGGTAATTTGGTAGAAAATATCAATTGTTAAGAGTTGAGTGGGTCATTAGAAATTATCTAGTTTCTTACTCTCATTAGCAGATGGGAAACTTAGGGCCTTGCACAGAATGGTTTGATAATAATAGAAAAGAGATTTGATTTTTTCCTTTAAGAGTTAGGCCAACCCTTTCATATAAGTTGTCATAGTTCCCCTTTATCCTTAAGTATGAAGCAAACCTCTTGTTTGCTTTCATGGATCAGAAAAAAAAATTATGGATTAGAAAAAATTTGAGAATATGTACCATAAAATGTGTTATTTTATTTTATTATTTATTTATTTATTTATTTATTCATTTTTGCGGGACTGGGGTTTGAACTTATGACCTTGTACTCTTGCACTTGCCAGGCAGGCATTTGTGCCATAGAGCTATCTCCCCAGGGCCCCAAAATGTGTTATTTTAAAAACATTTTTATAAAAGAAGAACTACACTGAATTAAAGTCTAAGCCTTTCTTTATTAAACTACACTTTTCATACAAATTTCTGCAAGTCTAATAACCTCGGCAGCAGGTGCTTTTCTCTCCCTTACTAGCAACCTGGCTGGTAACTTAGCATGAAAACTTGGCTGGCAAAGGCTGCTGAGTAGAACTGTGTTATTATTTAAGCATGTTACTGATTACAGAGTGATCCGATCTATGTCTTGCTTTGCTCATGGAATAACATTAAGAGGCATGCGGGAACACATTAATTTCCATCATGGAGTCGAGAAAGCAATGTCTTCTGTAATTAAGTAATTTGTTAAAAGTCATGGAACTGGTACTCAGTAGAGATAAGCTGCTCACTAAGACATTCTCACCCTCGTAGGGTGCTCTTCTCACCCCCAAATCACTATCATCATCATCATCATCATTATAATCATCATCACCACCATCATCATTATCATCAGCAGTTTTCTAACTATTGTAACTTTTCCAAGACCAGTACGTCTCCATGTCTGACAGCGTCTCTGTCACCTTATGAATACTCTTGTGTCATGCTTTTTTACATTACTGAAACTTACCTCTTGGTTGCCTAGAAAATTTAGTTATAAGGATCCAGAGAAAAGCAACTATAGCTAACCATAATTTAGATATTTCTATCTTAGTATTGACTTGTCACTAGTCAGTGATAAGGTTGACATTCGCGCAAATTCCCTAAGCAGACTTCTCAGAACTCTGAAGAAATGGCTGTTATTATTTGTAGAAAGTTTTTTTTTCTTTAATTTATGTATTTGGCGCAGGGGCTCACTATGCAGCTCAGACTCATAGCAATCATCTTGTTTCAGCCTCCTCAGCACTGGGATTACAGGTGTGGGCCACTACGCCCAGTCTTGGTGGCCTGCTTAGTGCACCCCAGAGCAGGGCCGGCACAGCATGTGGTGCTGCAGATGAAATCCAGGTCCCTGCGCTTGCCTAAGCAGGCTGTTAATGCACTGAGCTATATTGCTGGCTCTGCAGTGAGAATTTTGATGGAAAAATTAGAAATTCAAAATAATTGGCTTGAGGTAATGGCAGTATTACCTTTAATAGTTTCTTAGGGCCTCATCCCTCTCTCCTGGGTCCTGTACCTCACAGTGTCCCCTATGCTTCCTTCATTCCCAACCTATGGAATGAAGAGAGGCTCCATAACTGATTAAAGACCACATTGTAAGTGCAAAACCAACATTTTACAGTTGTGTTGGCTACATAGCCTGTGAGCTTACACATAAACAGTAGAAGGCACATGTAGCAACATTAGATTTTTAAAATATCAAGAATTGGACCTAATAGCAGCTATTAGTCATTTTGAGCAGGTTAAAGTGGAAGGTGTTAAACATAGTTTCAAAACTTCTCTTTCAGTGCTATTCTCTAATAACTCTAATTTTGATATAAGGTGGATGAGCAATGGACCACATCTGATGATGTTTAGCCATTGTTCCACAGAATAATCTTCTAACAAAATTATTCTACCAGGACAGGATGCATATTTATGTTCTTCTTGTTTGTAGTTTGAAAGAGATAATGTTGATAACCTTATCCCACACTCCCAGAGGTGACTTGTCTTTTAATTTTGTGTTGGATACAAAGCATGCCATTCAGTACTGTGATGACATTATGGACTACCCAGTGTCATTCATGACTGTGAAGCCTGCCGTGACTTTTAAGCCTGATTTTTATGTCTGTATGACCTGCATTTTGGAGCATCATTTTCTTCTCACATAGAATTGATAGTTCTTTATAAATTCCCTCTCTTGCAGAATTTCTGAAAGTCTGAAAGGGAAGTCTTATGTGTTTGTCAATCAGACTGCACCCCAGTTTGTTTTTAATGCTCTTTCTTTTTCATTGCACCCAGACTTCTGATGACACTTGGCTTTTCCTCAAGCTGCTTCCCCTTCTACTGATGTTCATTTCTACTTACAGCCCATACATTTTTATCTTCCTTCTGATGGGATCAACTGTTTGAGCTAAGTCCTCAGGCATGACTTACGCAGTGTGTGAGAAAGCCCTCATTAAGCTTCACCTCCATGTTTACTAAGCTTGCCCAGACAAGTCTGAGCCTCCCACAAGGACATTAAAGTAATGGAAGTTTCCTGCATATACAAATATAAGCTGTTGTTATAAATATTAATTTGTGATAATACAGAATGGTTTTTATCAAGGGACATAGACTTTGATTCTCATCCTGAAGGAGAATATTGATAGTATATGACTGAAGTGGTTTGGTCACATGGCTTACATGGCAGGTAGATAGGAAGACATTTCAGTTCCTCTCAGCGATGGTTGTAGTCTGTAAATATAAAAATTGCATGTGAATTCAGAGTTAACCTAAGGACATGGGCCTGAAAAGTTCGTCTCTACAAAAATAACACTGAAAGTGCATTTTTACTGTTCTGAGATTGAGAAAGTTTAAATTCAATGACAAAGAAAAGAAGACAGCAAAAGTATAAAAAAATGGCAAAATATTTTTCACATTTTACATATGAAAAGATCGACACAGGCACCAGCATAAAGTTTAACTCGACAGTCTCTGATTTAAAAGAACTGAAGAGTCATTGCTGCTTTCAAAAACAAGAGCGGAAAAGCAAATGTGAAAACTTTTAAATTAAATTCCAACATTTTCAAACAAGTGCTGCCTGGGAGATCATGCAAAGCATCCAAAGCCTAAATTGAATGTATGTTGGCAAGAGCATCTTCACATCTCTCTAAATAACTAGCTAATACAGTCAGTATTTTACACCTCATCGAGGCCTGGCACTTATTTGCAAAATGTTCCAGTCAATTGTCAACTAAAAAGAATGCAGAATTTCAATCCTTCTGAGGTGCAGGGGGTGGGTGGGCAAAAGTTTTCTCTTCTCCTGGAGAATGTTGCATTATGAAGATGGAATTCTCCAGAGGCTGCCAAGAATGCTGTCAGGTGTAATCTAGCCCGTCAACATTTTTAGGGGAAAAGCAGAATCAACACAAAAACAAAAAAATGGAAGAAATATAGAAGCACCCACCTTTAAGTGTCTATAATAAAGCATCGTATCTGTTCTACTAAATAAAGTTTATTTGAAAGTAAAATGCAGATCATATTAGACACCACAATTTGTTTTCCTTTCTTTATCCTTTGCTTGGTCTATATTTGTTTATCTGACCAGAATAAAAGTTTACCATTCAGCCTTTAATCATTCATTTATTTAAAAATAAGCAGTACAACAGCAACAAACAGCAAACAATCAAATTTAAAAGACATGATTGGCTGCACAGCTGAGGAGTCAAAGACTCTTTCGTTCCATTGAAGGAGAAAGACATACTTGTGCACTGAACTGAAAGTACAGAATAGAGCATGAGAAACAGCCTGAACATAGAGCAAGCTTCTGCCAGCCACTGAGAAAAAGATAAATGAATCAAGATTCATAGTCTGAATCCTCTTACATTACAGGCAGGTAGTGTAAGAGGATTCAGACTATGAATCTTGATTCATTTATCTTTTTCTCAGTGGCTGGCAGAAGCTTGCTCTATGTTCAGGCTGTTTCTCATGCTCTATTCTGTACTTTCAGTTCAGTGCACAAGTATGTCTTTCTCCTTCAATGGAACGAAAGAGTCTTTGACTCCTCAGCTGTGCAGCCAATCATGTCTTTTAAATTTGATTGTTTGCTGTTTGTTGCTGTTGTACTGCTTATTTTTAAATAAATGAATGATTAAAGGCTGAATGGTAAACTTTTATTCTGGTCAGATAAACAAATATAGACCAAGCAAAGGATAAAGAAAGGAAAACAAATTGTGGTGTCTAATATGATCTGCATTTTACTTTCAAATAAACTTTATTTAGTAGAACAGATACGATGCTTTATTATAGACACTTAAAGGTGGGTGCTTCTATATTTCTTCCATTTTTTTGTTTTTGTGTTGATTCTGCTTTTCCCCTAAAAATGTTGACGGGCTAGATTACACCTGACAGCATTCTTGGCAGCCTCTGGAGAATTCCATCTTCATAATGCAACATTCTCCAGGAGAAGAGAAAACTTTTGCCCACCCACCCCCTGCACCTCAGAAGGATTGAAATTCTGCATTCTTTTTAGTTGACAATTGACTGGAACATTTTGCAAATAAGTGCCAGGCCTCGATGAGGTGTAAAATACTGACTGTATTAGCTAGTTATTTAGAGAGATGTGAAGATGCTCTTGCCAACATACATTCAATTTAGGCTTTGGATGCTTTGCATGATCTCCCAGGCAGCACTTGTTTGAAAATGTTGGAATTTAATTTAAAAGTTTTCACATTTGCTTTTCCGCTCTTGTTTTTGAAAGCAGCAATGACTCTTCAGTTCTTTTAAATCAGAGACTGTCGAGTTAAACTTTATGCTGGTGCCTGTGTCGATCTTTTCATATGTAAAATGTGAAAAATATTTTGCCATTTTTTTATACTTTTGCTGTCTTCTTTTCTTTGTCATTGAATTTAAACTTTCTCAATCTCAGAACAGTAAAAATGCACTTTCAGTGTTATTTTTGTAGAGACGAACTTTTCAGGCCCATGTCCTTAGGTTAACTCTGAATTCACATGCAATTTTTATATTTACAGACTACAACCATCGCTGAGAGGAACTGAAATGTCTTCCTATCTACCTGCCATGTAAGCCATGTGACCAAACCACTTCAGTCATATACTATCAATATTCTCCTTCAGGATGAGAATTAAAGTCTATGTCCCTTGATAAAAACCATTCTGTATTATCACAAATTAATATTTATAACAACAGCTTATATTTGTATATGCAGGAAACTTCCATTACTTTAATGTCCTTGTGGGAGGCTCAGACTTGTCTGGGCAAGCTTAGTAAACATGGAGGTGAAGCTTAATGAGGGCTTTCTCACACACTGCGTAAGTCATGCCTGAGGACTTAGCTCAAACAGTTGATCCCATCAGAAGGAAGATAAAAATGTATGGGCTGTAAGTAGAAATGAACATCAGTAGAAGGGGAAGCAGCTTGAGGAAAAGCCAAGTGTCATCAGAAGTCTGGGTGCAATGAAAAAGAAAGAGCATTAAAAACAAACTGGGGTGCAGTCTGATTGACAAACACATAAGACTTCCCTTTCAGACTTTCAGAAATTCTGCAAGAGAGGGAATTTATAAAGAACTATCAATTCTATGTGAGAAGAAAATGATGCTCCAAAATGCAGGTCATACAGACATAAAAATCAGGCTTAAAAGTCACGGCAGGCTTCACAGTCATGAATGACACTGGGTAGTCCATAATGTCATCACAGTACTGAATGGCATGCTTTGTATCCAACAGAAAATTGAAAGACAAGTCACCTCTGGGAGTGTGAGATAAGGTTATCAACATTATCTCTTTCAAACTACAAACAAGAAGAACATAAATATGCATCCTGTCCTGGTAGAATAATTTTGTTAGAAGATTCTTCTGTGGACCAATGGCTAAACATCATCAGATGTGGTCCATTGCTCATCCACCTTATATCAAAATTAGAGTTATTAGAGAATAGCACTGAAAGAGAAGTTTTGAAACTATGTTTAACACCTTCCACTTTAACCTGCTCAAAATGACTAATAGCTGCTATTAGGTCCAATTCTTGATATTTTAAAAATCTAATGTTGCTACATGTGCCTTCTACTGTTTATGTGTAAGCTCACAGGCTATGTAGCCAACACAACTGTAAAATGTTGGTTTTGCACTTACAATGTGGTCTTTAATCAGTTATGGAGCCTCTCTTCATTCCATAGGTTGGGAATGAAGGAAGCATAGGGGACACTGTGAGGTACAGGACCCAGGAGAGAGGGATGAGGCCCTAAGAAACTATTAAAGGTAATACTGCCATTACCTCAAGCCAATTATTTTGAATTTCTAATTTTTCCATCAAAATTCTCACTGCAGAGCCAGCAATATAGCTCAGTGCATTAACAGCCTGCTTAGGCAAGCGCAGGGACCTGGATTTCATCTCCAGCACCACATGCTGTGCCGGCCCTGCTCTGGGGTGCACTAAGCAGGCCACCAAGACTGGGCGTAGTGGCCCACACCTGTAATCCCAGTGCTGAGGAGGCTGAAACAAGATGATTGCTATGAGTCTGAGCTGCATAGTGAGCCCCTGCGCCAAATACATAAATTAAAGAAAAAAAAACTTTCTACAAATAATAACAGCCATTTCTTCAGAGTTCTGAGAAGTCTGCTTAGGGAATTTGTGCGAATGTCAACCTTATCACTGACTAGTGACAAGTCAATACTAAGATAGAAATATCTAAATTATGGTTAGCTATAGTTGCTTTTCTCTGGATCCTTATAACTAAATTTTCTAGGCAACCAAGACGTAAGTTTCAGTAATGTAAAAAAGCATGACACAAGAGTATTCATAAGGTGACAGAGACGCTGTCAGACATGGAGACGTACTGGTCTTGGAAAAGTTACAATAGTTAGAAAACTGCTGATGATAATGATGATGGTGGTGATGATGATTATAATGATGATGATGATGATGATAGTGATTTGGGGGTGAGAAGAGCACCCTACGAGGGTGAGAATGTCTTAGTGAGCAGCTTATCTCTACTGAGTACCAGTTCCATGACTTTTAACAAATTACTTAATTACAGAAGACATTGCTTTCTCGACTCCATGATGGAAATTAATGTGTTCCCGCATGCCTCTTAATGTTATTCCATGAGCAAAGCAAGACATAGATCGGATCACTCTGTAATCAGTAACATGCTTAAATAATAACACAGTTCTACTCAGCAGCCTTTGCCAGCCAAGTTTTCATGCTAAGTTACCAGCCAGGTTGCTAGTAAGGGAGAGAAAAGCACCTGCTGCCGAGGTTATTAGACTTGCAGAAATTTGTATGAAAAGTGTAGTTTAATAAAGAAAGGCTTAGACTTTAATTCAGTGTAGTTCTTCTTTTATAAAAATGTTTTTAAAATAACACATTTTGGGGCCCTGGGGAGATAGCTCTATGGCACAAATGCCTGCCTGGCAAGTGCAAGAGTACAAGGTCATAAGTTCAAACCCCAGTCCCGCAAAAATGAATAAATAAATAAATAAATAAATAATAAAATAAAATAACACATTTTATGGTACATATTCTCAAATTTTTTCTAATCCATAATTTTTTTTTCTGATCCATGAAAGCAAACAAGAGGTTTGCTTCATACTTAAGGATAAAGGGGAACTATGACAACTTATATGAAAGGGTTGGCCTAACTCTTAAAGGAAAAAATCAAATCTCTTTTCTATTATTATCAAACCATTCTGTGCAAGGCCCTAAGTTTCCCATCTGCTAATGAGAGTAAGAAACTAGATAATTTCTAATGACCCACTCAACTCTTAACAATTGATATTTTCTACCAAATTACCTATGCTTTCCCCATGTTTCTGGAGAAAGGTGACACTGGAAAATACCTTGTCACACCAGCCCTGCTTTTAACTGTTCAGTAGCACTAGATTTCCTAATGTCTAAGGGACATAACAAGTGAAGAAGGAATGGAGCAATGTGCTTTGAAAACTGAGCATGATACACATTACCATCTCAAACAGGAAAATTTCTGTTTACACTTTGCATGCAATTTTCAGGATGTAAATGTCAAAGCAAAAGCTTGATAAAGTTAGCACATAAGTAGTTGGGTTTAAACTGAGAACTAGACACAAACCTGGCCACCACTAATGAACAAGGGACCTTACATACTTAGATCTGTGCCTTCCAGATGATGAAAGACTGAAGAGGGTCTGTAATTTTGCGACAGTATTAGAGGTGGGCATCTACTTCTGAAGATACATTAAATACCTCAAATGATATGGGTTTCTTTTTTCTCCAGTGCACTCAGAAAACACAGATTCTTGACCTAAAGAAGCTCCCTTTCTAAAAGTTAAAGAATAGCATGTTAAAATTTACCATGATTTATGTTATAAATTGCTCAAATGTTTTAAGGTTGCTGAATGATTTTACTCCATTTCACCACAATCATTCCTCTGACACTGAAATGCCCCTATAGAAGAGTCTACAAAATTACTCTGACCTTAATATTTTGTAGCATTTTAAAATTGCACTTCAGGCAATGCCCTTCACCCTCATTAGTGTTTACCACTCCTTTTGGAAATAAATGAAATCCTGGAATCTAAAGAACTCTTGATTTTTATCTTCCATGTCTGCCCTCATTATTTCCTACATGCCTTTCAGAGAAGAAAATCTTAAAGTTTCTCTACTATGTTTGTATAATCTAATCAGTTTTGAATAAAGAAATAATTTATTTATAATTTGACTATTTCCTGCCATAAAACACAACATTTACCTCTTGTGTCTCAATGTACCTTCAGCCATAAAAAAAAATTCTCTCACACTTTCACAGAGAGCAAACTGGTCAAGCAATGCCCGTGACTCATCCAGATGACTGGCACTGACAACAGTTCTATAAAGCACTGTATAGGGTTTCAAAGTAAATCTTGAGGGGATTTGACTGACTTTGGGAGATACAAAAACTACATGTTTTGTTATGCAGGTCTTGCTTTAACTTGCCCTTAACCACCCAGCAGAAATGTTTAACCATGAGACATAAAACGTAAAGCTAGATTAGTATGGTAAGTTGTAAAAGACTCAAGTCAACAGCTTCTGACATTGCCAGTTCTGCCAATAACCTACTGCAATTATCAAACATTGGATTATGTATACAACTACTTTCTCTTAGTTCAATGAGAAAAAAAATTTTTGTACCAATAATGATTAGAAAAAATATCACGTCTATACCCTGTGCTCTGTATAACTACTAGGAGGACAACAATTGCATTGTATCAAATATTGGGAATGTACCGCTAATGTATTTTGAAACTGTCACATTATTTCTTATTAAAAGTAACAAATAAAAAAAAAATATATCCTTCCAGCCATGAAGATTCTCAAACTGGAGAGATGTTCTTGGTTTCCATGTAAAGTAATTCTTGAGTTTTTGTACACACCATTCTCTCTGACTAAAATACTCACCTATCCACAAACTTACCTCTTTCTCTGGATCATCCTTTTAGTTAAGATAAAATACCATTTAAAAATTCCTTTCTCGGGCCAGCGAGGTGGTTCAACGGTCTAAAGTGCCTGCTTAGGAAAGCTTAGGCAACTGCAGGGACTGCAGTTCTATCCCTGGTACCACACCCTGCACCAGCCCATCCCCAGGGTGGACTGAGCCAGCCATAATATATAAAAAATAATAATAAAAATTCCTTTCTCCTAGAAAACTTTGCTGACCAGTACCTACACACACACACACACACACACACACACACACACACACACGGCACACACACACACATGTACACATATAGAGACACACAGAGAGAGACAGATGCCACCTAACTTCTATAGCAACATTTATTTAAGTCTTACTGCTCATCACAGCATGATAGAAGCATTGGATCATCTGCCTTTCCAAATGAAGACAGCAATCATCTTGAGGGCAAGAGCCATTTTACTCCTGTCTGCATCTCTCTCATCTAGAAGAGCCCTTAGAGTAGCAGAAATTGTCAAGAAATATAAATAAATGCAATGCATCAATCTCAGTTATGCACCCCTTCCCACTACTTCTCTGAAGCAGTCTCTTTTGCTTCCATATTAAAATAATGAAAATTTAACAAGCTTTTGGTGACAATTTGGAAAGCTCCCTAGGACCTCTCAGGCATCATTTCTCTTGTGTTTCATAAAGTGTCTGCTGCGCACGACAGTCCAGATGTCAGCCTTTCCACATTTCCCAAGAATTACCTTGAGTCAAATATGTCCCTCCTGTGTAGTTCCAAACCTATCCGGGCAGGCAGCTCTGTTGTTTAGCTAACTGTCGGCATTACACTGCTGTATTCATAAAGGACTGTCATCATGGCACAGTATTATTATGCAAGATCATTTGCTCATGTAAAGACACATTAAACCTAGCAGTTGCTTTGTCTCTTGTCAAGGGAATTGTGTGCTGTTACATTAGAGATGAAAGTTTGCGACGTCAACCTGCTACCGCTGTTTTTGCTACCCACTTTGGAAGAATCAACAATACATGCTCATTTCCTTGTTTTTCTTCTTTGGTAATAACCTAGCCACTATCCAAATAGTACAAGGAATAGAAATCCCTTAAGACAAGGGTCATTTCATGACAGGCTCTCTCCTGAGGGCTTCAGTTCTGTGCTCTCTGCATGGGCTGTCGGCTGGAGCTCTGCCTCTCCTTGCTAAGGCTCCCAGGACATTTGGAGCTGCATTGCAAGCTAGCAGTCAGCACTTCCCATCCTCATTTGAGCAGCTTTTCACCATGTTTACCCTGGATACCTTCCCTAACATCAGCTTCTCATTTGAATTATCTACCATCTGTTGCCCAAACTTTCATAAACCTGCTCTGCTGGCCATACCAAACCCTTCCCTGCCCAGTGGGTGGTCTAATTCCAGGGACCTGTTTCTCCAGTCTGCCTACTGCCAGATCTCCCATGTCCTGCAAGAAAATAATGATGGAAGGGTTGGATACACAGAATAATTCCATTTTTGCAAATGAGATATGATTACTAAAAGAAAAAAATCCCTTTGGCTATCTCTGCTTCCCCAAGACTTTCTTCTCTCCTTCTGTGTCCAAAATCCCTACTTGAAATGACAAATCCACACCAGGAAAAATAAGAAGAACACATTTCAAGAAGCAAATGGGGGATTCTAGAGAAAGTTGAGTCTTGGTAAATAGGAGAAGGTGTTATTGCGCACCATGATGACTTTTTCGAGGCTCACTGTTACTATTGAGGAATGGGCCTTTTTCAACGCTACATTCTCACCCCGATTTCTTTCAGTAGTGAATTGTGGTTCTATTATAGGACAGCCAAGCTGCATTAATCACATTCTTCAAGAGGCAGTTTGTGGCAAATAATGCATCTTTGAATTTGACTTGCAGCAAGAGCCTTCTGACAAAGAAATGCCCTATAAGAAGTCACCCTTTCCTACTCTACACCAAGCAACACCCGAAGGTTCACCCCGCTTTTGGGTCTCATGCTTTCTATTCCCATACTCCTTCTTCCTACTTTCTAGCTTTGTCTTAGGCTTGGATTCTTTAAGAATTCAGTTCAACCAGATTATCTCACTAGGCTATCTTCCTGTGTCTATGTTTTTAATATATTTTCCTCTTTTTTAAATGTATTTAGTACAGGGTCTTCGGGGTCTAACTATGTAGATCAGACTCATAGCAATCCTTCTGTTTTCATTCTCCCAAGCACTAAGATTACAAACGAGCACCACCACGCCCACTATGTTTTTATTCTATCTATCAAACATTTGTGAAACAACCATTTTAATTATTTTTTAACTTATGGAAAGTTAGAACTTTACAGACATGAAATCTTCATGTTCCCCAAGGACTTGACAATGGGTGATTTTCGAAAGAGTGTAAATATGAAGTATGAAAGCGGTTTCCTTAATGA
>PVKN010020411.1:0-15955 GCA_004027915.1 Capromys pilorides
GACATGGAAAAGAACCATGTAAGACACGCATCCTAGGAGGCATGGGTCACTGAGTGGCATTTTAGAGGCTGGCATCACACAACAGAAAGGTATAGTCAGTGTGGGGAGATTAACATGGTAGGCATATTTTCCTCTGCTTTCTTTTCCTCCTCTTTCTCCTGCTCCCACTCTTCCTTTTATTTCTTCTTCATTGTGGTATGACCTAAAACTTCCCCAAAGACCCATGTGTTTTGAGGGTGCTTGGATCACAGGGTTGGATTCGTTCATTGATGAGGTCAGTGGCTGAGTGTGCTGTTTGGAGACTGGGCCTGCTTGAGGACAGGCCCCTTGGCCATGACCTGGAAGTGTGTTCTTGGACATGGCACCTTCTTTCTCTTCTCTGCTTTCTGGCTGCCATGGGATGTGCAGCAGCCCTATACTCACCTCTTCCCACAGTGCCATTTCTGAGGACTATGGACTGAACTCTCTAAAAACCATGATCCAAAATAAACCTTTCCTCTTTTAAGCTGTAGATGCTGCGGATTTGATGCAAAAGGGACTAATAAATATATCCTTCTAATTTTTAAGGAACATAGGTATTGTAAACACCACTACTCACACCTCCACAGAAAGAGGGCCACTCATGCTCATATGCATAAGGGAACCAACAGAGAAATGCACCTATTTATTTTCATGCAAACTTGCAAAAAATGTGACTAACAATGTAAAAAAGAACCCATATCTGAGTAAATTGTACTTATGATTGTATTGCATAAGATATCAGGTTCATAATATTAAGTTAATAAGTTTAGGTAATTTTGTTATTCTCTTTTATTACCTAGGAGATTGTGAGCTTTGTAAAATATTTTAAAATAAACATTTTCCATCATTTGAGCATATCTCCGCTAATTTACATGTGAGTGGTCTAGTAGTGATGGAATATATAATTCTGTTATGGTTTGTGTCTAGTTGTCCCCCTTCCCTCGTTCAAAGCCTTATGCAGTCATGGGGTGGAATTCTAGAGTCCGTGATTAATTTATGATCCAGTGCTGGGATTATGAGTGTGCATGCCACACCCAGCCTGAGGCAGAGAGCCTGGATGCAATGTAAGTAGGGGAGAAAGCCTTGCTCTCTGCCTCTGCTGCTCTGACGTGTTGCTGCTACTCCTCCTGTTTGTCTTTGCTCTTTGCTGTTTTCTGCCACCATGAACAGCTACCCTCTTTCCTATGCCACTCTGCCGTGGAGCCAGCCAAAGATGGACTGAAACATTCACTACCTGTGAGCTAAGTAAACCTTTCCTTCCTTAATTTTGAGTGTCAGGCATTTTGTCCCAGAAATGTGAGAAAAGTAACTGAGACAATTGGGTTTCCTTGCAATTCCTGGTCTCCATTTTACTCTGCTGATAATACAAGCTAACAATACACAGAATGTGTTTCATTCTGGCCAGAAACATAGGCTGGTCCATGCTGCATGAGCCCTTCTAGACTGTCTCATTTTCCGAAAGAGAAGAAAATTCTGGACGCTTGGACTCTAATATAGTGTAAACAATTCAACTCAAGCCTCAGCATGTGCTCTCTTAAAATGCTCTTCAGTTTTAAATGTTTTCCATTTTTCTTCAGTGGAAATAATAAAGTGGTTTGGAATAAACACTTTGCTCCATCTCAGAAAGTTATATATTTATCTCAGTGTGGCCAATCAATGGATTCCAAAAGGTTTATAATTTTTCTGACTGTTATAGGGCAATCAAAGGCTACATTTTAAAGGATTTAGAAATGTCAACTTGTAATACAAACTAGAACGGCCTCGGGGCCTGAGATCACAACTATAATTCACCATGTTTACAAATTATAGCATTTGGTGTAGTGTGCTAACTGTAAACCCGCTGATAATTACAGTGTGAAAATGAATTACAGTCAACCTTTTCTTTTTCTCCCGGTGTCTGTACTGTCCTGACATATGGATTCTTCATCAGCTCTCACATCACAAGAAGGGCCTCCCTAGAAGCTAGTCTTGAAATCAATAGGCAGCTCGGCTTTCAGTTGACACTTAGAGTGACTGTAGACTTCTTAAGAGGAAGAGCAAATGTCTTTACTAGATGAATCCCTTATGTTATTACACACATCTGTGAGGATTAATAGAAAGCAAGACATACTGCATTCTGTTAGGTGATTCACATTTGAAATGTCACTCTTTCTATAGGCTGTTAATTTTCTCTTTGTTATTCCTTCTTGACTATTTCTCCCACTTTGTGCCCAGCAAGGTATTTTATGCCTCTCTTGGAGGACAGATTCAAGATACTCTCCTGTGTTCCTTTCTGCAACGCCTATTTTCCATTCCTTTTTAGTCTCACTTTCTTTCTTATATCTTTCTTTTCTCCTCACTGATTTAGCTCCCATAGTTGTGTGATTTTTTTTTTTTTTTTGGTCTAGAAGAGATTCACTTCCTTTAACTTCGTAAACAAAGGAAATAGGAGGCTGTGCCTTTTCTGCACTGGCTGCTCCCCACTGGCAAGTTGCTCAGTTGAGGAATACATAAATCCTCAGCTGTCAAATTCTGCCATTGAACTTATGGTTAAAGCACAGAGATTTTGGCAACTTTAACAGAAGAAACAAGTATTGCTTATCCACTAACAGCCTGCCTATTAAAGCTAGTAGATTTACTTTTGGAATATTATATTGGGTTTGAAATATATTGATAGAAATAAAATAAAAATGCACATGTATTGGAGGACACCCACTTGCGAACCTCCTCCTGTCTCTCAGGCAGGAGCTTTCTTTCCCTCAATAAATATGTTCTGCTCATTAAAAGAATGCACATGTATCTCTACTGTTGAAAGGATTAATGACAGTGGCAAAAACTAAGTGTCAAAGAAGTTGAACCATAAAATAATTGACCAGACCTAAAATGTTAGGGACTATTAGCATTTGAATGTGCATGAGTGTGTGCGTATGTGCATATGTGCATGTGTGTGTGTGTGTGTGTGTGTGTGTGTGTGTGTATGTGTGTGTTGTCTCTGGGAAAACTCACTTTGCTGCCAGAAAATTTTGAGAACTTTCAGCCACCATTCCTCTAAGTGGTTGACATTGATTTATATCTGACATTCTGGAAAAATCCCATTAGAGATTGCAAATTAAGAAATAGATCAGGCAGATAGGAGCAAGAAAAGCAGTGAGTTTGCAGAAAAATGCTGTGCATTTTAGGGTGGGAATAATAGCACCTTACTTAAAAGGCTTTTGAAAAATACAATGTAGAAATTAATCACATGGTAATACTGAGAAGGAGAACAGAAGTTATTACAAGGAAACTTTTTTCTCTTTCTCAGTCTTCAAAGCAGCATATGCTGGCTCCTCTCCTAGCAAAATTGTTCACCCCCATGCAGTAGAAGTCCACCGTCAAAGTTGCCACCATGAAAACTCAAGGCTTTGCCATGATCAGACAAGCAGCATGGGTGATGCAGAACAGCTCTTTCCACGTGTTTCTTTGGGTGTGAATCTCATAATCTACCTCTAGCACTCAATATTTTCCAAGGCCCAGATATGAGTTCTGTTGCTGTCTATCAATGTAAGGAAATTATAACCTGTTTTCTTCTTAAGGGCTCAACCTACTCTTTGTTATAATTTGACACAAAGATTGAGAATTTTCCTTGTCCTCACACAGAACAAGTATGGTAATTGTCTTGTATGCCATCAGTGTAGTACTGCAGACTTCATCATGTATTATTGGGGCTTTTATTTATGCAAAGGGTAATAATGCTAATGCATATTTTTTAAAAAATAATTTCTCTCAGGGTTACTCAATAGTGAATTTTCCTTCTCAGGCCATTACTGTTTCTTCTTTGACTATCAGCTTGGTGTTTTAAAATATCACAGATCTCCTTGAATTCAATATTTCTCCATAACTTTGGCTTCCTTTTTCCATCAATCAAAATAAAAGATGAGCTCATAATGTTGTGTCGGAACACTATATGAATATTGATATTTCTCCAACATATGCTCTTATTTTTCAGGCCTTCTGTAATGAACATGTGGAAAGACCTTCTAATTCCTTTGAAAAAAAATCAATGAAAATATCAAGGCAAGGCATAGTGTCAAGTAAGTTCAATAATCAGACCACAGCTACTGGCTAAGAAAATCATGAGGTGGCAAAAATGAAGTTTTATGTCTGTTCGCATTGCTAAACAAAGGGTTGACTGATCTTCAACCATAGTGAAAAGAACCTAAAATTTATTGTCTGCCCACTCAGCCTTTTAGAAAGACATCTAATTAACATCTTGCATTAACTCTGGCATTCGACCTCACCTTGCAACACCAAAAATACGCTGTGCTGTATAGTATTGGGATTCACGGTGATAGTAAATAGACATAAACAGAAAGTTAAAAACAGGAACAAGTGAGAAATACTCTTTGCTTGGCACTGTGGATGTCAGAAGGGACAGGAATGCTGGCAAGACAGCTGGGTGTGAGATGAAACAGGAAGAAAGCCAGAGAGGCTTCTTAAATATATACCATCAGAAATTCAGAGCTGGCTTGCTCTGGAGATGGAGGCAGTCCTAGGTCTTGATCATGCCGAATTGTGTGAGGCATCTTTGTAGAGCTGGCTGCACAGTGATAGTTGCACAGAGAAGATACTTATGCTAGAGAATGTGTGACACACTGCCACTATCAAGGGCCTAGAACAACGGCAAAGCTGTAGCCCTTACTTTGGGCTACTTATCCTTAGGTATGTGCAGGCTCCATATCTGTAGCGACTTATACAGAATTCTTACTCACTAAGTGAACATTGTTAGCACTTAAAAAGCCCAGAGGTACATAACGCACAGGACAATCAAGCCTGCAAAGAATCTTCCTTTAAAGAATATGAGCCCAGAAAAATGGGACACTTGATATTTCATACTTTCATGGCATTTTCTTGTGAATAGGAGTAGGCAGTGAATGAAGAAATGAGAAAATGTTGTCTGTGAATGTTAGCATGTACATAACTTCATGATTCCTTAAGTTTTTCTTGTAGAAACTGTTTTCATATTAGTCAATGAACTTGTATTATTCCATGTTGCAAATATCTTGGAATACTTCTCAATTGGGTCTTGTCCATCTTTAATCTTTAGCATCTGGAGGATGTGTCTGCAAATCTCTGTGGCAGAGGCAGCCAGCTGCACTGGAGCTTTCTGTGTCCTACTGTTGAGTAGGGCTGCCTTAATAGAGATTATAGGTCAATACAAGCCCCACACTCCACATTTAAATAAGGGTGAACATATAGGAATCATTGATACTCATCAAGAAACCAACCCGACAGATTCTCTGTGCTCTTCCTGGGACTCAACTGCATGCTGTCTCAAGGATAGCACTGTAGCAAAGATAGCAATGGGGTCAGCCTAGATTCCTCTTTGTCCCTCCTCCAACTGTGGATTGGACTTTTATGAATAGAGAATAAATCCAATGTCATTTGAGGTGCATAAGATAATAACATTCTACCTTTTCTTATGTGTATGATCCAGTATCCTCTTGGAGTGCATTAGAATCATTGCTATTTCTTTTTGTTTGGGTGTGTTGGCCCCAAAGAGCTAACAGATTGCACATGTGTCTGCTGAGAAACCTTTATGTAGCTTTAGGAAATTCCACCTACCTGGTCTCAGGTTGCTTACTTGAAACTGGTCCCTTAAGAAAGAGAACCTTTATAACTTTGGGAATCACGTGATAAAACCTGCTTGTCCTCAAAAGAGAAGTAGAGATTCAATTTCAAGAAGAATCTGATTGTACTGATTTTGCTAAGGTCATTTACAGAAGAAGGTGGTAGACTTTGTATAATTTTAACGGGATTCTTAAGTAAACTTACAAATAAGGCAAGGAGATTTTTTTTTTCTTTTTTTTGTTAAGTCTTTTTACCTTTAAGTTTTGGTAAAATGAAAAAAAAAATTAGGGCATAGTTGGTTGATGTTACTTTCTAAACACTCTGTTCTGAAAGCTGTAGGATCCAATTGTGGGATAAAAAGCATGGCAAAAAGAAGAAGTTTTTCCCACTTAAGCTCTATGTCAAAATAATAAAAAAGGAAACCAAAGTCTTGCAATGACAGTTAATTCTGTCTGTCCTGACCTGTTTTCCAATCACGAATCTCAGGATGAATTTAATGGACTATATCAAAATGATTAACACCACAGAGTCAGTGCCTGTGTTCAGTCGAGTAGAATTAACTTAAAATGAGAGAAGGCAAAAGCGCCCAAGCCAAATTGAGTAAGTCGCTGCTGTGCTTCTATTTTTGTAGGATAATTAAACTAATTTAAGGAAATGATAGGATTAAGATACAGAAATTGAGACATCGTCCAAACTACCAGTTTCTCAACAGCTAATCCTTGGATCTGTGCTGGTCTAGGATAATGATTTTACAGCTAATGGCCAGATAACATGTTAGAAAAATGTGTGAATCTTTTAATAAAGTATTCAGCTCAAATGGCGGTTCATTGTCCTATGTGCTTCTTGATTTTTATGCTCAAATGTTCTTCCTTTAAAGGAATGTAGTCTAATAGACTTTATTGGTGGCTACTTTTTTTTAAAAATTGCTTTTAACCCAAAAGGGAAAATAGACATTGCTTCATTCATTAAAAAAAAATGGTATAACCAGGATTCGATCCCTGGTCACACTCCTAGGTACACTGAGCTGGCCACCAAGAGAGGGCATGGTGGTACATGCCTACAATCCCAGCTCTGGGGAGGCTGAGACAGCTTTAAAACTGATATGACCATTCTAATTCACCCTAGAATTAATTTTAGTTTGTTCTCAGATGTTATGGTTGATACATTGTGTCAACTTGAGAAATTCAGAAGTTTAAGTGACTCAGCAGTGCACTGGGGTCCTTATTTTGTAAACATCTCAAGCTAGTGCAACAGGAGATAAGAGTGTAAAGGACATTTACACCCTAGGGTGCTAGGGTGGAGATCGTGCTTACGAGATAAGGAGAAAAGACACTTGCCCCAGTCTCCTGGGCTCTTGCTGCTTTTGCTGTCTTCTGCCTCCTTGAACTGCTGCCTCTGCGTCATGTGCCACCTGCCTTGGAGTCAAAGGATTACGGACTGAAACCTCCACAAACTGGAAGCTAAACAAGCCACTCCTTCCATCTTCATTTGGAGTGTCGAGTATTTTGTCCCAGCAAGGAGAGAGCAGTAACCAACATGTCTGCATTCAAGAAGTGTAACTCAAACTCTAAAACAGAATTATATCACATATTTTTCAGAAAGACAGGGAATAAAAAAAAAATATTTCTTCATATTCATTTATTTTTGGGTTCTTTGGAGATGTAGTTTCACTATGAATTTTAGCTTTGTCTTCCATCTTTGTGAAGCCCAGGCAGGACTTGAATTCATGGAAATCCTCCTGCCTCGCTTCTCAAATGCTGGGATTATCAGTATGTGTTGTCATGCCCAGCACAGAGGGGATTTCATAACATTTCTGGATGTATTTGTGCATGGTTAAGACATTTCAACCTTAGAAATGCTTCTTTTACTCAACGAGGGTTACAGTCTTTTTTTTTTCTGCCCAACATCATGGAAATGTAGAGCTGGATAGGACACTTTAAATGCCTAGTTGAACTACTTTCTCTTGCATGGAGACGGAAGAGGAGCCCTGCAACAGCGAAGTGGCTGCATTTCTCTTCTCTGACCGGGTTGCTGTACAAATACGTCCTGTTAACATGCAACTCCACTCTCTCCAACATGCCAGACAGGCTGCTTAATTAAATAATAGCTCTCACTTGACATGTGAAATCTTTTTTAAATGGTGGGAAGTGCTGCTTTAATCTGAATCTTGCGTGGATTGTTTCTATATTTTGAAAATAATGCTGCTTAATAGAAGTTTCATGGCATTTGAACAATGAAATGATTGCTTACTTTTATATGATACCCATGCAGAGAAAGGCTTCAGAGAAGGAAGCGCTTCCGAACAGAGGGACTGAGAGGCCAGAGGAGGATGCTGAGATGGAGAAAGGGGCCTTTCTTTGTAGTGCACAGACAAGAGGATTCTCAAACTAAAACAAGCAAAAATATGTGAAAATAGATTAATTTTGTCAAAGAGAGATGTTTGCTCTGTAAATGAGAAACAAATGAAAGCAAGATATGAAGAAAATATGCATACAGTTTTCTAAACAAACAGAACTCTGTCACATTCATATGATGATAGGGTCCCAAAGCCATCTAGGTGTTTGAGTTACTCTACCGTATGGTCCAACTTAAGATCTTCTCTCAGGCAATTTCCAGGACTAATTACATAAACATAGTTGCCTAAGCTATCCTTTAACTTTGTTTCTTTATATCCTAAATATTTATATCTTTGCACCTGTGTGTGAAAAGCACTACTGCTACACGGATATTAATCTAATACAGTCCCGGTTGACAGCTTGGGGGGGGGCAACCAAGTGGAATTGATGAGGTGCACATGACAGTGATTATGCAGAGAATCACATAGGAAACTGCTGCTTCAGCTCCTAGAAACAAGAAAAAGCAAACCTCTCCTTCCCCTTCCCTTTTCTTCCCTCTTTACCTCCCAGAGACAAAACAGGCTGCACCCATGTTGTGTCTTCTCCAAACTGTGTTTTGCATACTTGGAAAACAAGAGTGCATGGCTTCTAATAATGTTGCAATTGGTCATCCGACACTCCCAAAACATGCCTCAGGAAAGCAGGCCTTTGACATGAAGCAAGGACTACAGAAATGAAAGGCTTCCCTGTCAATACCCACGAGTGTACAAATGTACAACGACCACCCCGGTACACTTGTACCTGGCCCACAATTTTCTCTGCTAATGAGTAGGCCTTTGTCTTCTGTCCCATTGACTTATTCCTACAGATTTAGGAGTGTCAGGGAGCATCTACATCCCTGGCCAGTTTCTCTCATCCCATGCGTTTTGACTTCCTGGCTACAAATGCCCTCACTGTGGCTGTGTTGAGCCGGGGGCCATCATGGTGGTCCTTCTTTTGGGTCCTTCCTGCCCTAAGCGGCATTTCCTGCTGCTTGAAAATTAACTCATTCTTTCCTGCCTCACCTGTTGGCTCAGAATTTCTGGACCAATCTGTATTTGCTCGCCCGTCAACTCAATTTCTAATTAGAGACGAAGCTTTTCCCTTGTCCCCTGTAACTGTCCTCAGCATTCTGCCTTAACCAATTGTTATATTCTTGAGGAGACAAGACCTACCCTTTTGGGGAAGTCCCCTCTCTTAAGCCTTCATATGAAAGAAAAGGAGCTTGAGTGAATATGTGCATTATTATTCTGGACAAAAGTTTGTTCACTGTTGGATATATAATTGATATGCATGGCTCTGTAAATAACTAAGTTTTAAACAAGAGCTGCAAGCAAGTGAAAATTACATGAAAAATAAAAATAGAAATCTACTGCTTTGGCACTGTTATTTTTGTTTTAAAAAATGAAGATGTCTGCTTTCAGCTGACTCATTCAATAACCTATGTGAAAATATAGAGAGAACTTTGTTTTGTTTTGCTTTGCTTTCTTGAAGCCAATTTTCCTTTTGTGGGAAAAATACATTTTGACACCATTGCTTCACGTTCTAGTTTAATCTCCACTTTCCTGGTATTATGACTCACTAGCTATGCTTAGTAAGTAGTAAATTCTAGGGAGTTTTAAATGTAGGTTTTCCCTAGCAAAATTCATTATATTTAAGGGCAAATATGTTCCCATTGCTAAATTTAATTCATTATGAAATAAATATTATTTAGACACATAGACTGTCTTTTACCATGTGGACTTCCAGCGTCTGTTATACTGTTCCCATGTTTCTGTTTAGAATTGTTTGCTTGGAAGCTATTATTTCACGGAAGTGTTGTTACAGGGCTATTCTGTGGTTGAGGCACAGAGCATTGGTCTTGGTGAGCATAATCCCCGGCAGTGTTAACCAACCTGGGTGTGTGATATCAGTAAGCAGACTGAAGGAATTCCAGTACAATACGAAAGGTTTCAAAGAGAAAGACAGTAGGTATGTGAGTCATTGGAGTCCCCTGGCTTTAATGTGGATCCAGATGTTTGGCTACAAAGTATAGTGTGAGAAGCACCCCATCCCCTCCCAAATCCTTCTCTACCACTTTCTCCTTTCTTTGTACCTTAAGTGAAAATGATAACAAGGGCTTGCCAAATAGCTCAGTGTATTAAAGTGCAGGAGTTGGGACTTCGATCCCCCACGCCTGATGTGCTGTCCCGCTCTCGGGGCACACTGAGACCGCAATTGAGACTGGGCATGGTGGCGCATGCTTGTAATCCCAGCTCTTGGGAAGCTGTAAACAGATCATTAGGAGTCCGATCTAGTAGTGAGACTCTGAACATCCTGTAGACCCTTCCCTAAAATATAAAGAGAGAGAGAGGGAAAGGGAGAGAGAGAGGGAGAGAGAGAGGGAGAGAGAAAGAAGAGAAGAGAGAGAGAGAGAGAGAGAAAGAAAGAAAGAAAGAAAGAAAGAAAGAAAGAAAGAAAGAAAGAAAGAAAGAAAGAAAGAAAGAGAAAACTTCAGGACATCAGCCTGAGGTTCCCACAGGGTAGCCTCTTGACTACAGCCTCAAGTTCTAGAGTTGCCTGCTGGGTATAGAGTTCAGCTTCACAGCTTACCAGCTGGGGGACATTGGTGGTCTGCCCAACTTTCTGTGCTTCCGTTTTCTCTTCTCTCAAACAAAGCAAATAGAATACAGCATCTGATCTTTGTTACGGCATTAAATATGTCAATATGCACAAAGTATTTAGTATAGCTGTCATTATGGAGCATTTTGTTGGAGATGGAAGTACTGAGCTTATTCAGAAAGCAGTAAATATTGAGTAGATAACAAGGTTAGCAGGTATAGGAACTTTGTCAGGGAGATAGAAGTTATATTATTTTCTTGGAGTTCCACTAAAAGCGCATAATTTTAGACAGTGTATCCTCTGATTTTGATTTTAGTATTTTCTATTTCTGTAGTGCTGGGGATGGAACCCTGGACCTAGCAGATGCCAAGCAAGTGCTCTACGACTGAGCTATAGCCTCAGACTAAACAGAGATATTAAAGTATTTTACAACCAAGCAAAAGGATCCTGAATTATGTTATAATAGCAGCCTGTTATGGTTTGTGTCTAGGAGTCCCCTCAAAGCCTCATGCAGTCGTGGGTGGTTCTTGGAGTTTGTGATGGATTACTGTGGGACTGGATGCTGCACCTGACTTCGGGCAGGTAATTTGCATTACAGTGTAAGGAGTGAGAGAGGCTAGCTGCTAGGGCTACTGCTACTCCTTCCTTCCTTTCCTTCTATTTTTTTTTTTTTTTCAGAACATGGGGTGAACTCAGAGCCTTGCATTTGAAGGCAAGCATTTACTCTACTGAGCTATCTCCCCAGCCCCCTGCTTCTCCCTTCCATCTCTTGCTCTTTGCTCTCTGCCATGTGCCACTCTGCCTTAGAGCCAGCTGAGTATGGATTGAAACCTCCAGTAACTGTGAGCTAAATAAACCTTTCCTTTCCTAATTTTGAGTGTCAGATATATGTACCAGCAATGAGAGAAGAGTAGCTGAGACACAGCCTCTGGAAAATAACTTGTGATACAACAAAGGAACATAACATTTGAAAGGAATAATCTGGATCCCCGGGTGCACTACCCCACAGCTACTGCTGATTTGATCCTGTTTGGTCTGCATGGGCCCCATGTATGGTTGAAGTTGTTGGCTGTTTTGAGTTTTTCATGCTTCCCCATGCCCAGAGAGTTCCAGGATGGTCACATCACACCTGGGGAAATTCCCGTGTACTAAGTTTCTTCTGAAGTGAAAGTTTGTGCATATGAATGACAGAAATGCTCAATAAGGACTGTCCGTATGTGTAATGCATGAGGCTGCCTGTGGAGTATGAGTTGTTTTGCAAAATCTCGCCACCAAAACCTGTGATTTAAGCATTGGAAGAGTATGAGGATTGAAAAGGATGTTAAACACTTATCTATCTAGTGGGCATTATTC
The DNA here is from genome assembly GCA_004027915.1 of Capromys pilorides. Taxonomy (NCBI): domain Eukaryota; kingdom Metazoa; phylum Chordata; class Mammalia; order Rodentia; family Capromyidae; genus Capromys; species Capromys pilorides. Next base: position 11,937 of record PVKN010020411.1, read on the forward strand.
ACACTGCCTACCAGGATTAGTCGCTCCATGAATGAAGAAAAAAAATGTCCCAGCTTCTGAAGTGACCCATATATTTTTCTTGTCTAAAGCTTAGATGTTGCTAAAGGGAAGAAATTTTAAAAAGATAAAAAGAAAAGAAAATTTAAAAAGGAATTTCATAACCATCCCAAGTTTTTTTAATGTCTTTTCTTGTGTTTTAGACCAGTTTGGCAGTCTGGTGAAACCAATGAGCATTTACTGAGAATAAGGACCTATTTTTCGGAGTGACTTTATTGAGATGTAATTATAGTAGAATAAGCTTTACATATTTCAAATGCACAATATGAGTAGTTTCTATGTACATAAACACATATCAATCACCACTGAAATTGAGATAAAAATGTTTCTCAACCGCTATACAAGATCCTTCATGCCTTTTGTAATTCATGTTTCCCTCTACCCCACTCTGTATGTGTGTGTGTGTGTGTGTGTGTGTGTGTGTGTGTGTATGTGCATATTGTTCTACCCAACTTTTTAAAAATGCTTGCTAAATAATCATATTTTAAATTATTTAAGAGATAATATACTGTTTATCCCTATCTTACCGTTTTTCTCTTAAGTTTTCCTCCTGAAGCAACAGGTCTTTTTCTGAAATTATTTCATTTACTTTTTTATTATCCGAACAAGCCTTCTTTTTCAGCTAACAGGAAGCAGAGGCACAAGAAAGTGGAGTATGTTTCCCAAATTCATGCAGTGAGTGATAGGGTTGAGGCAAGAACCCACACAGCTCAGTAACCAGTGTCTTTAACCAGTATACAGGGAAGACTGTGTGTTGGGACTGTTTCAGTGAGGAAGTTGTCCTCAATATTGGTTTTATTTAATGACACATGATTAAGCGCCACCTGACAGTGCCTATCTCTTCATCATTTAGCTTCGCAACATCAGCATCCTCACAGGTCTCCCTCTACCTCCTAGGATACTGATCCTCAAGTGGAGAGTCCACAAGGATTCAATCCTACTTTCTGGTCCTCCTCACCTAATCATGGATAGCTTACTTGAAGAAAAAGCCTTCTAGGTGAAAACAATTCAGTTTAGAAATATGCTTAAAAGAATATAACTAAGCTCTTTTAAAGATAGCTAACGAAAACTTTTCAAAAGCGAAGTACAGGGTTGGTTTTTTTTCTTCTTCTTCTTTCAATTATCCTTAGAATTTCCCATTTCTTTTGCAGTTTACTCCCAAGTACCCCTTACTGCTCACTGGAAGGCTGATTGAGAGCCTTTCTCTCCTAGCTGGGCTTGCTGCTTGTCAGTGTAAGCCACATGCATCTCCAGAATTGGCCTTTCCAGTTTTGTCACTGTAAAGCTTATTTCCTCCCTTATACAGATCAAAGGACTCTTGAGCGTAAAGGAGCCCGTGCTATTCCTCTTTGTATTCACTGTGAGTCTTACCCTTAAAGTGTTCAATAAAGTCTTGCTTAATGAATGAACAAAAAGTCCTTAGTAGGATTATCACAGGCATCAATAAATGCTAAACTAAAACAAACTGAGCTAGAAAAATTGCATACACCTTATTTCCAGTTTCTCGTTTTCCCACAATTAGTTTTTACTGAAGAGAGGAATTCTACTTTTCTCTTTCTGATCCTTAATTTCTTTGATCTTCACTTGAGATTTTCTAAAGTTGGCTGAAAGGTACAATGTATGCAGTTAATCTTGAATTCCTCTCTAATTGTCCTCTTCATTTCATTCTCCATCGTTAGGCTTTTCTTAAAACATATTTTGTTGAAGAACTCCTTCTCTTAGCAAAATCTATTTTAAACAAAACTAAAACATGGCTATTGAACAGATGCTTAGTTTAAGGTCATAACATGGAGCTCACATTTTGGGAAAGCAATACCTTGATGAGAATACTTAAAGCTAAAATATCCTATAATTGCAACCCAGAAACATGACTTGGCAAGTGAAAGCAGATTTGTTTATTGTGATGTCTGTAGATGTAAGAAAATATTAATAGGCAGGATAACACATGAATAAATATCATGCTTAAAATAGAAGATGATTTCCTTAGCCTCAAGTGGAATAAAAAGAGAGATTTTGAAAGCCCCTGTCCTCATTATAGTAGAAAAATACTCTACAGGTAGAGCTAATATTTGCTAAGGTACAAGACGTGTCCAAGATTTGAATGTGTGTACTCTCCTGGGAGATTGTTCATATGAGTAACACATGTGTGAGCTAGAGATGGGAAGGATTTTAAATGAGCTCCTCCAGGTTCTGGTCTCTTAACACAATTTCAGCTTAGTTCTGCATTTCATTATTAAACTCATGGAGTTTTTTTTGGGGGGGGATGGTGGTTGGAGCTTGGACATAAAAGCAAATTCTTGCCAAGGTTGTGACCCTCTGTGGTGGGCTTTGCAAGACAATAAAATGGATAGGTCCCCAGCTGTGTGCATCTCAACTAGTGAGTTTCAAACATAAGGTCCTTGAGGAGAGAGAGAAAGACTTAATTTAATGTAGTTCCATGGAGAAATTAGAGAGCACAAAGTGGAGAGGAGGGGAACAGCAAATGTAGAATGGGATGTACAGGTGTGGCGAGAGTGGATGCCAGCACTTGCTCACTTTGGGAATAGAAAAAAGAGAAAACACTGGCAACAGAAGATTCTTAATGATCTGAATATGGCTATCGATGCCTAGGGCTAGGCCTATTTCAGGCCAATAATGAGCTTTTGGGCTTGTGGAATCATTTATTTGGCTCTGCTGCCTGGAGCCCCAAGGTGCTGCTCATTAGGAAGCAGGAAGTTTACCTAAGGCTTGTTTGTGTTGGTCTTTTTTTGCCAGGATGAATTGTTCATTAGCATCTGAGAGACACCCACCCCCTCTCTGACAAATAGTTTAACATAAAACTTGTTGATTGGGGTTGAGGTGAGCAAAGAAAAAAGTGTTCAGGAGAGGTTGCTAAACACCTGAGATGATGGTTGGCAAATAAATAAGCCTGGGTAACACGAACACCCCCAATCACAACATGACCAGCCTTATTTTGTCATTGAAATGGCAGCTGATCTTGGTCCCATGTATGATTCAGTAACTTAGGTTGACTTTATGATGTAATTATATCAACGAAGTGGGGCACGACTGCTAATGCAAGCTGTCAGCTGTATTATTGCAGTCCTTGTAGCTAATCTCCTTCAGTAAAGAGCCCAGGATGTCCTTGTACTGTAGACACACCTACAGGTGAAGGCAGGTGTGGAAAAGTCTGGAATATGGAGCACCAAAAGGCTTCGTCAGGTGTAGCAGCTACCTGGAGACTTCTTACAAGAACTTCTTGCTTGTTCTGCATGATATAATGTAAAGATCGGTTGGTTTTTCCGAGGACATTTGGGTTTAATAGCAGTTAAAATTTATGATATCCTTTCTTTGGAGAAACTTGTTAGTCATGGCATAAAAAATACTGTCGTCTTTCTTTTTTCCCTATTTTTACAGACATTCTCCAGAAAGTAGTTTGGAGAGTTGAAGATATAACATAGTCTGTAATAGAATAACTTACAAAATAAAATGAAAGTAAATAAAATAACTAAAAATTAACTTGCTTTCCAGATGGGGGGCTTTCCTAGTCACGAGTGAAGTTTCTGTTACCAACAATACAAATTTGATAGACACTTGCGCAAAAGTTTGAACCACTTGACTGCAGCAAATCAGAAAACTAACTTTGCCCTGAGGGTTCCTTCTAATTGAGATTAACTACTATATCTCCTTAATTATTGTGCTTTCCCCTAGTGCCTCCAGCAAATACCCATTGGTTCTCTAATTCTGGCAATATCCATTGAAATGTTGTACAATTACCAATGACTAAGAGAAAGAGACACACATTAAGACAGCCCCTTAAGGAGTGGCTCAGTTGTTGCGAGGGTCCACTGCTAATGATTTCTCAGCAAACTGAGCTGTAAAAATTAAGCAGAACACTTCTGTCCATCCATGAATTGGAAATGAAATGCACAGATGTTTGTACAGTTCAATACATTACAGATTAATAACCTGTAAATTATTTA
>PVKN010020413.1:0-10311 GCA_004027915.1 Capromys pilorides
TAGAAATATTAAAAACAGATTCATAGATTAAAAAAACAAATGTGAGGAAGATGTAGACCCATTCTTGGTGATATTGCTGAACAAACTGGAAATAATCCATATCTTAAACCTATAAATGTATCTATGAAAAATATACAGTTATATAATAATAATAAGGCAGACAGTAAGGATAGTATAGTAGATTAACTCATGACCAACTTTTAACAGTCAGCTGAACTGAGTCACCATGGTCCTGGGTATGGAAGGGCTGTAGGAGGATTGCTGCCAGCGGCATAAAAGGAGAAAGTAGGGGAACATGGCGTGATGTTGATTCTCCTGGAGAAGCTTGTCCTGCTCGCTTTCCTTACAGGAGCTTGGCTGTTTTCATCAGAGGAACTAGAGTCCTCACTGTCTCTGAGGATCATTGCGGTTCTCTTGAGTGGGAGCTCTGGTCTTTAGCTTGAGCACCGCTTGCTGGCTGCAGTGCAGTGTCCTCAGCTGCCTGGCACAGTCTTTGTCCCCACTGGTGCAGACTTTCTAGCTTCCAGCACCGACCTTTCAGCCTTCCTCTGTGCAGATCCTCTAAACAGACTTGCATGCAACATTGCAGTGGACTCTATCCATCTGGCTTAACTCAGAGAAGACATTGTCATGGGGTCTAGGTCTTCATCTGAACTCCTGCATAACATTGCCTTGGGATCCAGGCCCTGTGCTGGATTCTATGGGTCTCTCATATCTAAATAAATAGATAGCCTTCTCTTTTGCACATGATTTTTGGTATAAATATTATAGAATAGTTCTATAAGTTTTGTGTCCTGTATTAAATCCATTCCCTTGCATTCCTTTGTTAACCCTAACTACAACAGATGACAATCCTCAAAACTTCCATTCGATACTGAATATTATCAAGATGTTGACTCTTCTCAAATTAATCTATAGTTTCAATACTGTTACCAAACAAAATTTCAGACTTTTCATAAAAAACTCACAAAAGAATTCCAAATTCATGAAGAAAGTCATAAAAATAAAAAGTTAAATGGTACAGATAAGGGTCTTCATTAATAGATCTTCAGATATGATAAACTGCTTGTTAGGAAAGATGAAAAAACAAATTTATCAGAGAAAGGATGGTCTTTAAAAGTGATGCAGCATCATTTGACAACCTATATGCAAAAATGAATATATATATATATATATATATATATATATATATATTCCAGATGGATCATAATCATAAATGAAAAACTGAAAACTGGAAAACTGTAATGCAAAACAGAAAAAAAGTTTCATTACCTTGGATAAATATCTCTTGAATGTTACATCAAAAGTACAATTCATAAAATAAATAAACTAAAATTCAAGGGCTGACCAAATAGCTTAGTGGATTAAAGCTCCTGTGAGCAGATGCAGGGGCCCAAGGTTTGATTCCCCAGGCCTGCCATGCCCAATCTACCCGGGGGTTCACTGAGACAGCAAATGAGACTGGGCGTGGTGGTGCGTGTCTGTAACCCCAGCTCTTGGGAGTCTGTAAACAGGCAGATTACTACAAGTCCAATCTAGTAGTGAGACCCTGAACATCCTGTAGACCATTCCCTAAAATTCAAAATCAAATTCTGTTCAAAAGACAGAGGCATTTAAAGACAAATTTCACACTGAAAATTTTTCCAAGTTATATATTTGATAAAAATCTTGATAGCATAAACATAGAGAAGACATTTAACACTCAATAATAAAAGGCACAGGCCTAACATCATGGGAAACAAGATTTGGGCAGATATCTCATTAAGGAAGATAAGTGAATGGCTGATAGACATATAACGTGTTTAAAGTAATTATTCATAGGGAAATGCAAATACAAATTACAATGAGAATCTGAAATATATCTACTGAAGTGGCTGAAATGGCGAAGACTGTCTGTACCCAGTGCTGTTGGAGAGATGCTGGAGTGACAGGGGATAATGTTCACCAAATACACAAGAGGGGAGGAAAGACAACAGGAACCAAGCATGAGACACAAAGCCCACACCATATTGTGCAAACATTCTAAATCAAAAGTTGGGATACAAACTGAGTTGTTCCTTTCAAATGCCCACATCAAGTTTCATTTAGCATTACATTCCATAATGTAATTCACCTACTACTGAGGATGACTGGTTAGATTGTATTCATGTTTTTGTTATACTAAACACTGATGTTGAGAACATCTTTATAGATCTTTGCAATCTGCAAGCTGTTTACCTGTCGAAACCACCACATGATGACGTATCTCCTCACACTAGGCATGGGGGAAAAGCACAGTGTAAAATAAGCACTTCACATGTTCCTAGTACTCATCTACACTTAAAAAAATACTTAGGTTCTGTCCAAATATAAGGAAATCCACAAAATTACCTGGCAACCACTGCAACATATATTGTACTGTTGCTCAGAATTGCTTTGTGGCAAAAATTCTTGTAAACCTCATAGTGGTTGCATTAGGAAAAAATTTCTCAGCCTCAAAGTGTGTACTTCACTTGAAGGAAAAATCTCAGGCAGTAATAATACTCTTAAGTATTATTCTCAGTAATTCTGAGAACAAGGTAGAAAAAAAATATTGACAAAATATCCCACCACCAAGCACACTGTTAGTAGTGGCATTTTTTTCAAAGCTTACACTTTTAATAGTAAATTGTATACTGGGAACTTTCTTTTTTTGTGTGTTCTCTAAGTAGTAAACATACATGTTGTGGTCCTTGGTTTTATATGTGCTCAAATCTAAACACAAGGTAGTTAAATAATTTTACCATCATATTTTGCTGATAGAAAAGCTATTAGTCACTATTTTACCGTTGTTTATAACCTGTATTATTATCTGGAATGTCAATGTCCAAAAACAAGGAATACATTATGCAAAGGGTAGAATGATTATAAGCTGAAATATTCTGTACACATGTGAAATGTATTCATTTAGCAATAACTCAAATAAATCTAAGCCTATTGCTCTAGCTCTGTTCAAAACAGAGTACAGGAAAGGACAGAGACATTAGTGTATTAACCCAAATCATTTTTTTCTTCTTTTAACTCTTTTTCAGGGTATAGGAATGTGGTATCTGCATGTATTCTGGCTCTCATAAGCATCACTTCAGGCCCCTTTGCTCTTATTTCACATAGGAAACCTGGGGGTCCTCAGTTCCCTAAATTACTTGGATTGCGATGCAGCTTTTCAAGAAAATGGAACGCTGGGTGACTACGGAAAATAGTTGCTGCTAATATGAAGTCAACACATGAGGTTAATTAAGAACAAACCTCTGAGCTCCAAGGTCCTGAAATTTGGGCTTGGACCATGCGGCAGAGCCAAGCTCCTTCTAACGTTTTCTGTGGCTCCATACACGCATCACAGGAAATATGCACTGGAATAATATTTTTCCTTAACTTTCATATAATATTGATTAGCTCTTCATGTTTCGCTATTTTTCTAAAAGAATACCTGTTTCTTATGTAAATTATTTAAAATTCTAAAGTTATCTATATAATTTGTTGTTTTAATCGAAATAGACACGGATTCAGAAAGTTTTTATGCTGCTTTTTGGAAATTTTTTCAGATTTTTTTTTCTCTCTCAGGCTTATATAGGTTTCACATTTCTATTATGTGTTTTTATAATATGTACTAATCAACATTTATGTGTTTGTTGGATCATGTAACTTTTCTTTCTGTCCCATGCTGTCTTATTGACTCCTTTAAATATTCCAAATTTTACTTGGAATATTTCAAATTTTGTTTGAAAACTTTATCTACATTTCCTACTAACCTTACCTACATAGAAATATTCTTGTACAAGAAAATACTCTCAATTTTTTAAAACTGTATGTAAGTCCAAGCATAGCTGTGATAACCAAAATATTCATAATTTATGACCATAAACATGAATATCTTGCTTATAATCTACATATATTTTTATTAAGGAACTACTCAGGTACTACATCTTGACAGGTTAAGCTTAGACACCAGGAAAAGTGATTGTTAATAAAGAGAAAGTTGAATCAATACTATATCAACTGAGTGTCCAGAAGACTCTGGAAACTATGCATTGATTACTAATACTTCTCTCAATCAATTAGCAGATTAGTATATCCTGAAAAATAATCTGTAAGTGATTGTTCTCACGTAGCCAGAAATTGCTTGCTATAACTCTTCCTGCATTCATGGGTTGCTTGGATGTGAGCTATATGGACGTGCTCACAGAAAGAGACAAGATCAAGGAAAATCACGGAATGAAAAAATGGTGAAAAGAATCACAACTCAGAGAAGAAAGCCATGTATTAGCTTGATTTCTATTTTCATGAGCTGTAACGCCAACTGATAGCTCAAACTTGCATAATTTTGGACACAACCAAAAGAAACAGTATGAAAACCTGTTGTTCTCTGAGCATCTTTTAGTTTATAGGAGGAAGAAGAAAAAGAATCATGCAACAAAAATAGGAAAGACACAAGAAACAACGGGCCCTTGATGTATTGGTATCCCTCTGCTTCTTCCAGTTTCACAAAAGAGTTCAGGTCCGACTTCTCCAAAGAAACACACTACCGAAGGTACAAATGTTTCCACTGTCTAATACATAGAATAAAGCCAGTAGCATCTGAAGGAAACATTTAATTGCCATCTTTGAAACATCAGCTGCCTTTTAAGAAAGAATACCTTGCAGTCGTAGTTTAGAGAAAGGGGTGTGGGGGCTGAAGATTTTCTAGTGAATTTTAACAAAGTGTCTGCCTTATAAAAGGTAGCCCCTATGTTAAGATGGGCTTCTGTCCTCACCCTCTGTTTCACAAATTGAAAATCAGCATAGAAACTGTGCCATTCTTACACTCTGTAGTCTCAGAACCCCACGGTCTCTTTAGGTATAACCTTACCTTGATTTATTTGAAAACCTGTGCTTAGCTCTATTTGGCACCTTCTCCATTCTTTTGCTGCTGTTTTCTTGTAGGTAGCCATGCACACCAACAGAGACCCTTGAATAGAATGCAAGAAATGACAAGATGGGAACAAAATGTCCTTCAGGATGTAGTTTGCAATCTCTTCCTTGTTTTCTGCCTACTCTCGGTTTTAAATAATGCACAAATCAACTTCAATACCATGGAAATAATCAACACAGGATCAAAACCTGGAGTTTCTCATGGAGCACAAATCAAAAGCTGTAGGAATCCAACAGCTGGAGCCTGTCTCATTATTTCCCTGTTCTTTGATGTGCCTTTCAGCCAAGTATCTTAGAGAATTACTTGCAGATATGTCTATCTACAAATTCTACATTGCTTACATATTATAGTTTCCAACAGAGATAAATACTGTAACTGAGTTCTCATTTTCAAAATAGAACCCCCTCTTTTTTCATCTTCTATTATGCATACGATCTTGTAAATGGCAGAACTGAAAATCAGCTGCATCTAATAAGAGAATCAAGTTTGTTATTGACTCTGAGATGCTAGTTTCCATTAGATCATCCATCATAGCTTTATTATGTGATCAACTGCCTAATTAATTTTGTACTGGGGTATTTAGATAGAGCACTGAATGTTTCATTGGGGTTTTGCTATAATCCTGCACCTGCGGCCTCAGAGATTTAGATATCCTCCTATCATAAGTATGTACTATGCCTATAATCACTTCTGCTTCACTAGGATTCCAGCAATTCAGTCCAGTAAAATTCAGCAATATTAATTTCAGAAACACCAGAATATTTGCATCTGTGGTATGTTTCTTTGGACTTTAATCAGATCAAAGTCACTGCAAGATATTAAGAGCATGCGATACAATATTTTGTTCAGGCAGTTTTAGTGGTTAAATCAGACACTGTTTTGATTTTCTGTGCTTATCTGTTAATATGAACAGATGCAATCATGCTATTGTATAATGACTCTTGATTGCCAGCAGTATTTGATTTTGCAACCATTCGGTAGTGATAATTAAAGATAACGGGATATCCTATGCTTAATAATTAAAGATAGGTTTGTAGGATTTATCACATGAGCAAATGCCAAGCAGGAAGAATTGGGTCTCTAAAGTTCATTATGAAGTGTATATTTTTGGAAGGCCAAGTTTGAAAGGTCTCAAAAAGAGACATTTATGTGCAAATATGCTTTGCTGAACCTGAGCTCATTTTAAATTTTTCACTTTCACTGGTCACCACAGGTTGCAGTATTCTTTATTCAGGAAAATATCACCAAGAATGTTCTTCTCAGAAGACAGCAAAAGAGAAGAGCAAAATAATCCGACATTGTGTGTTACACACACAAACAGGCATTCATAAATGTACAGTCAAAGAATATGTAGTCAATCTTCAATTAGAAAAAAGGTAACAGAAACCTGTGACACCTTGCCTTTATCTGCTCTCTGGAAGCAAGATGACATTTCAGAAAGTAGGCAGCCCATTTCCCAGGACGCGAATCTTCCCAGGCCTGAGGCTGAAGCCAATCATTTTATTAATTATTTTTGTTAATTTGAAATTGGACAATGGCTTGTCACAAAAGGTAACCCTTAAAGGCAGGCCGTCAGTGGGCCTGTCTGAGTTCAGCTGCCTCCATTAATACATGGCTAACAAAGGTGGTCAAGCCATATCTAGGACAGGACATGCAACTGAATTTAATTTTCTGATTAACAAAAATATCACTTAGGAGAAATTTTCAGGGACCAGATAGCTCAGTGGACTTAAGCACCTGCTTAGGCAAGCACAGGGACCAGAGTTTGATCCCCAGAGTGTTGTGCTGGTCCTGCCCCATTAGGTGTGGTGGCATGGGCCTGTAATCTCAGTGCTTGGAAAGCTGAAAACAGGAGAATCACTATGAGTCTTACCTGTATAGTGAAACCCTATACTAAATATATTTTAAAAAGAAAGATATTCTAACTATTCTATATCTGTATGTGTTAAACCTTCCCTCCCTACATAAACATCTATACTTCCTGCCAACTAGGTTTCTGAGCATATGCCTTGTTTTCCTAAGTCATACTGGACAGCATGGACTTGAAGGCTAGACAAAAGTTTGGGGGCAACCTAGTGACACCTCAGGAGAAACCACGTCAGGAATCAGAAGCACCTCGTGGGCTCCCGCAGGACGAGGGAGCAGCCCGAATCACTGCACTTCCTACCTGCATTCTGTCTCCTCCCTCCTTTTGTCTCTCAACACTTAAGCACTCAGAATTTGAGGATGCTGTTGGAGGAAAAGTAGAGAAGCAGATCTGGCAGGGCTTGTATTAAACTTACCAGAAAAGAGCTTATAATTTTTATTTTTATTTTTATTTTTTTTTTTTTTTTTGGAACCAGGGATCAAACTCAGAACCTTGCACTTGCCAAGCAGGCACTTTTGCCCCTGAGCTATCTCCCAGTCCCTATAATTTTTATTAACTTCTTAAATGAATAGATACTAAACAAAGGCTTCCTATTAGACTACAACTTTACCAAAATGAAATAAAAAGTGATTTTGCAGTCTTCTTCCTGCAAAAGCCCTATCCTAATTAAGGTTTTGACCCATGAAATATCTGTTTCATTAAATTAAAGGAAGGAGAAAGTAGGATTATTTCTAGGTGCCCGCAGGGCATGAGTTCTGGGACCATAGGACCACACAAGTACTAAAGTCTGTGGATGTCAAAGACCCTTGTCTGGAATAGCACATTAATGGTAAAGCCTGGTATACACAGTCTACACACATTCTTCCATGGTCATTAAAGTATCGCTAGAATGGGAGATAGGTCCTTCTCTAATGGGAAAGAAATTGTGGTGTGGCAGAGCAAGGGGATTAAAGAAAGAACTAAGATGTGTTAAGTATGTGTACCAACTCCACAAAAAAAAAGTAAATATCGTGTACTGTGAATACATATTAATAAAAATAATAGATTACTTTTGGATACACTGCAAATGCTATGGACATCATTGCTATAATATATTGTTTAGGGAATAATGGTGAGTAAAGCCTACTATTTCAGGACAGCTGGAGTTCTTTCTGAACATATTAGATTTATAGTTGGGGAAATTAACCGATGTAGAATCAGTGGGCACAATAAGCAAACTGCCTATATGAGCGCCAAAGTTATCTGATAAGACAGCCCAAAATTTGCCGAAAAGATATGGAGGCCAAGAGACTTGTAAGGGGCATGGTATTCTTCTGCACACAAGGTATGGCTTAAGGGAAGAGGCTCTCATTTGCAAATTTTTCATTTAAGGATGTAAATCTGTGTATAAGTGAGTGATGGGACAAAACACAAAATAAGAAGGCTTGCAGATATTTCCTAGGTGATCTTGAAGATCACACCAAGCCACCACCAGTGAAAGCTCACAGTCGGATACAGTGTGTATAGAAATAAAGCATGAGTGAAGTTGAAATTACACAACCAAAGACATAGTGCCCTTAAAGGGTACAGTACAGATCCTGGCAAACGGCTCAGCAATGAAGTCAACTATTCCTTTATAGAGATTATTTGATTTCTCTTAGCAGATTTAAGTGTTTTAACTATATATTAACACCATACTGTTTGAAAAGATTTGGACAATTTTGACATGTAGTTTTATTCTTCAAACAGGGCAGGCAGTAAATAGACTTAACAATGGCCAGGTGCAGCATTCCAGCCAAGCTTTAACTAGTGGAGACTTCCAGCATAAGGAGAAATGTGGTGCATAGAATGTGTTCTATGAATATGAGCATTTTGACGGGAGAGGATGTGTGTTGTGTGATAGGTCAACATTTCACAGATTCCAGGGGAGTCATCTCTATGATAGGCCATGTTTGGAAGATGCATCTTTGCCCCAATGCAATTGGTATACTAGAGAATAATTTGGGTGTCATGTGAAGTGTGTTAATTTAGAGATGGTTTCGTCTGTGTGAAATGCTAGGACAGGACAGAAGACTGCGTTCATGGAGCTGAAAGGAACATACAGAGTTACCCAGTACTAAACATGGTCCAGAGTTTGCTGTCCCCGTGTGACCCTCATTTAATCTGTTTCTGCAGTATAGCTTTCATCTTCTGGCAGGTAAATTTGCTTCCCCTACTTCAGAGTGACAAAGTCCGTCCTTCCACCAATGCAGTGTTTTAAGTTGGTCTCATATTTATGCATCTCTTGACCATTTAACATAAATAGCGCTATGCTCCAATTTTTATCAAATTTTGTTTTAATGTTGATGCCAATTGTCATTGATATTCATACCAATAATAATATTTCAGATTGTTGTTATTCTAACATTGTTGACATAAGCCCTTATTTCTTGTTGTGAGATGAGTCATTGCATTGCACGTTTAAGAAGATAATGTATTACAGAACTCACTGACTAGTCAAGACCCAAATTACCCAACTGTGAATTAAGTTCATGTTACAAATCATTAATCCTTTTTTCTACAGTTCTTCTGTATCGCAAGCACTTAAGTCATAGTTCAGTATATAACGTTTGCATTTATTCAAGGTTAGAAGTTAGAAGTGTAAAGTAGCTTACAATTAATTATTTTCATGTTAATAGCTTAACAGACCATCCTTAATAATTAGCTGAATCTTGCCTAACACAAACTGGAGCTTAGTAACTAAAAATCTCTGTAGGATATTAAGAAGAAGGATCAAAATCAGGTTAAGTAATCATAGCTAGGAAGTCCTGTTAACAGCTGGGTTCATATTACTCAAGCAAAACAATACTTTTATAATTTAGATTCATAGTAACATTTCACAATTTTCAGACTACCTCAGCTTTGCAGTCCATCTCCTACCCCTAAAGTTCATCCCTGAGATACGAACTTCACTTTGGGGCCAAAAGATTTCCTTTCTCACTGCTCTCTGACATTGATGTCGAGTGGGCCGTGCCAGTAAGCAGATGCTGCCACTTTCACGGCAGCATTCAAAGGCTTGTCACTAAATTCCACACAGCATAATTAATTTTGATCATGGTTCAGGGTCCAGTCCAGGCAGCACTGCTGTTAGTCAACTAATATTTCATCTGGGACGGAAAAACAATTTTCAAACACTTGCATGGTGATTTTCTATCCAGTTAAGAAGTGATGTATGTCATGCATCCAAAGAGGCCAATTAAAGTATTTCTCTCTTGAAGTTGCTGACTGTATACTAAGATGTGACCATATTAAAAAACATAAAAGAAAAGGAAATCATGTGTGCTTTCCTGTTATTCTTACTCTCTGGGGCTGGAGATGTATGAATGTATTTTCCGTCCACAAAGCAGGTGGATAATGGTGATTTAGGTCTCCTGCACTTTGGTCCTGTGTCTTAGGAACAGATCAGTTTCTTCAATAAAAACAAAAGTTCTCAGGATGCATTTGTGCTGACAATATACTGGTGCCTTTTTATTCCAATTTACACATAATAGAGTGAAAT
>PVKN010020414.1:0-15945 GCA_004027915.1 Capromys pilorides
ACTTATTGATACGATTTTATTACCAGAAAACCCAGTCTAGTTTAAAAAGAAGAAAAGTTGCTATAGACTACTATAATTTGATCAGATTGCTTAATATACAAGATAATCATACAAACAGCAATATCTTTCCTCTTCACTGTCAATAAGTAACTAGAAACAGAAATGTGGGTAATGTTTTATTTATAATTGCAAACCAAGTATTTCAGCAGATATAAAATAAAGCTGTAAAATTTGGTCAAAAGTCATAAAACAAGACCTGATCAAGTGGAAAAATAACCTCTTCTGAATAATTCCTCTGTACTCATAGCTGGTTATAAACAAGAAGGTAGAAGGTTTGGTACATTTGGAAAGATTCAGAACACAGGCACTTATGGTGTCACTCAGCACGTGCGTAGTGGTTACCTCCACGCTGCAAGGCTATATACTAGTCGTAGGATAGGCCCCTTCTCAGTTCTTGTGGCATTTCTAATGGTTTAATAGTAATGGAACCCAAGGTTTTATAAAATCATAAGACATGAGAGTTGGTGTAAGAGACCTTGAGTGTCCTCCATATCCATTCATGCCATTATTTAGCACACGTGGAAAAAGAGGGCCAAGGAAAAAAAAAATGTGATTTTTTGAAGCTCATGTGGCTGGTAAGTGGCTAAGAATTCAGTTCTCTTGACTCCTTCAACATATTATTCCACCTCTCGTGTTAGAGTGTGAAGGACTTGTAGTATAATGCTCTTTGGTACTGTCCAATCAAGCACTTAGACTTCTATAGCATGATTATGACACATGGTAAAAGGCAAAAACAAGTCATAGTCATGGCGCCCACAGCCTATTAATATTTTGTTATTCAGTATATAAGGTGCATAGAAAGAAAAGAATGCCAGGCAGCTACTCAAAGTATATAAATCTAGGGTATGAGATATAGCTCGGCAGCACAGTGCCTGCCTGGCAAGTATGAGGTCCTGAGCTTGATTTGCAATACCAAATATAGATAGATAGATAGATAGATAGATAGATAGATAGATAGATAGATAGATATCTACACATGTAAAAATCACTCATGTACCATTAAGTGAATAGTTATAGACTGTTACACTCATCATCAACCTCCATATAAAATTAAAAATAAATAAATATGCATAAAATTGCACACGTTGGCATATGTATACAACATATAAAAAGTGTGATTAAAGACTACTATAAATGCTTAATATTAAAATTAAAAATTATTACAGAAAAGGGCACACTATCATTAATGCTCCTCGAAACACTTCCCTTCACTTTAAATGCTTACTCCACTATTCTTGACTCTTCCTGAAAGGGGTCTGAATGCCATTTTTCCTCAGTGTCTTTTGCTGCTCTATCACAGCTGCCTCTGTGGCCTGAGTTGATTCAAATGTTTATTTTTCAGTCATTTTGCCTTTTAGGAGGAGCAGCACCAGACCTCCTGAACAAGGTGGACAAGCAGCCACAGAAATGTTTTCATGAACCTGCTTTTCTGAGGGATGGCACTTGTTAGCAGCATTCACCAAAATTTCTTATCACATCTTGTGAGGAGACCCAAAAAAAGAACTTCCAAGAACTACTTCAGAAAATGGCAAGAAAGCTAAATGTGGTGGAAGCCAGAGGGAATATTCTCAGGAGGATTTATGGGAATATGTCCTTTCACTGAGGTGACAGGGGCAGGGAGGGAGAGAAGGAGAGGGGGAAGGGAGTTGGGGTTTTAAGTTTCGGGGTGGATGAGCTGGGATATAGCAGAGCAGTGGAGCAGTTGCCTAGCATGTGTGAGGACTCAGGTTTGATCCCAGCACCAAAAGATGAAACATATTGAACCAGATTTTGTTTCCTTCTCTGTATATTTTCAGTATTCAGGGATTGTTCAGGTATCTTTATTCAGGTAACAAAATTTCAAAGGTGAATTGTGCTGAGTTAACTCCTGGTGTCTGGGGAGCACATGTGGGTGGAAACCAAGATTTATATCAGAGCAGTGACATTAGATACAGAGACCATGCAGGGCCTGCTCATCCAGAAAAAGACATGAGGGAAATAATCTGCTAAAGAGCATCAAATAATGCATCTTTCTAAAGTTTTCAGTTCATCTGGGTTTTATCTAAGAATCTGACACAATAACACAAGCAATTCAAAGTTTATATTTACACAACATGGCAGATACACTAAGTCGGCACATTGATGTCCAATCCAACCATCTGGAGCACCAAGCACATTATAAAATATGGTTAAGGACAATAATCACTTTCTCCAAATCACTTGGGGCTAACTCCGGCCAATGAATTGAAAGAAGTTTCCCGGTGGGGCCTCTTTCTAACAATCCTCTTCAGAGCACACTCTTGTCCCTTGTTCTCTTGTCCTGGTCTTTACCTTTCTTCAGAGCCTGGAACACACTCAGTCCCTCAAAATACAAAAGTCCTCTTTCCTCCACAGAAAAAAATCCACAGACTCAATACAGCAAAGTCAGAAGAGCTGGACGATAAAATTGGCTCCATGCAGTAGCACCTGGTTAGCATTCTTTCAGGTACATGTAGCTGAATGAAATTCTGAAGGATACATGCAAACCACATCCTTAAATTGACTTAACTTAGTCATACATAGTGAGGAACGTTGCCAAATTAATTTTAGTGGGGAGAAAAAGCAAGGGTGAAATTACGAGTGGAAGGAAAATCGCTGCCTTTCTGAAGCATAAGTTACTCATTAATCACAAGGCTTGAAGCAGCACCTAGTGCAGGGTTCCAGGCAGATAGTTGCTATGTCAATTGTAATCATTTTGATTTCATAAATCTTTTGTGGCAATGTTTTATCTGGTTCCAACTTGAACTTCATCCATAATACTGACTTTTCTCTGAAACCGGTCACACTACTTTATAATTTAATCTGGGTCAACATACGATATAACCGCACATGTGTTTATTTACCATTATTTATGATTTTTGCTAAGTGAAAATCCCACGTAGACCTTCAACACCTAAGGTCTCACTCTGCTATTCTGACTTTCAGAGTAGGCCTTGCAAGGTATGGAAAAGAACTTTTAAAAAGCTGCACAAAATGGATTTATCTACATTGTATAATTTTGCTCTGATGGATGGAGACTGACCTATACCAAAAAATAATACTGGAATAAAGCCATTCAGGCAATCTGCATGATATAACCGAGTCATGATTCACGATTTGTAATCCCTTCCCTTCATCGCGTTTATTAGTCCTTAAATTTTCAGAGAATGGTTCTATTTCAGTGTTTTTCCTATTCCATCTGTCCAACCACATTCCTTATAGTCTTACAAGGTTGTCACAGATGCCACTTTGCAAATCAGCAGACCTTCTCAGGAACCTCATCTGCCTTCCGTCACCCTGCTCCAGGGAGCCCCTTGTCATCTTGGTAGCGCTAGCATCAGAGCAGATGTTCCTGATTCTCTGTCATATTTTCTCTTCTTGAAAAAAAAAATTCAGGACAAATTTAGAGGTAGGAAAAAAGCCATTTAGGTGGAAGCGTTTTCTGTAACTGCTCCTGTTCATTCTACGTCAGATGCAGTGCCTGTTTTCCTCCTTGGCACCCTTTGGCAGGTTGATCAAGAACGGTCTTTGCTCAGAAGACAGGAGCAGAAATATAGAACCCAGCAGAGCCCAGAGAGAAGCATGGAATTCGAAGGTAGCTATTCACAGCTAGTATCGAGTAATAAAAGGCTAAGCTACTCACAGATCAGCTAGAACAGGAGCAAGGCTCTGATTTGGATCAGAGACAACATACTGCTTTTGCAAGTATCTAACATACAATCATGATTACCAACACAACACAAAATGGAGGAGAGAGCCAGACTTGATGGCGCTTCGTTGTAATTTCAGCTACCCAGTAGCTGGAGGAAGAAAGATTGCAAATTCAAGGTTAAGCTGGTGTTATGGTTTATGTCTAGTTGTCCTCCCAAAGCCTCATACAGTCATGGGGCGGGGACTTCTAGAATTTTAGACTTGAGTCATGATCCACTGAGATTATGTGTTTTAGTACTGATGTGTTTATCAGTCTGAGTATGGCTGGGATTATTGGTGTGGCCTAAGGTGGATAGGCTAAGGCACAGAGCCTGAATGTAATATAAAGAGAGACAGAGAGACAGACGTTGGTTGTTGCTCTCTGGTGCCTGGTTTGGTCGGTTGCCTCTGTCGCGATTGTTGCTGTTTCGCCACCATGAACTGGATGCTCTCTTCCCTATTCCACTCAGCCTTGGGCCAGTGAAATATGGACTGAAACCTCCAGCAACTGTGAGCTAAATAAACCTTTCTTTCTTTCATTTTGAGTGTAGGGTATTTGTCCCAGCAATGATAGAAGAGTAACTAAGACAGCTGGGCACCTCAGTGAGATGATGTCCCCCCAAAACTAAAAAGGGCTTAGCCCTAGCTCTCCATCTGTGGGGCTGTGCATAAATCACCTTATCTGTATGACATTGGTTTCCTTGTCTATAAAGTGAGTGGTAGAACTAGAAAACCTTAGAGTCTCTTCCAGCTTGAAAGTAGCCCAGGTGCCTTATGTAGAACAGGTGCACACTTGCTTTACCATGAATTGGCTTTCATTTGTTTCCAAAATGGCATAACAGATAATGAGAGCTGGTGTATCTACCGGGATAAAAAGAATCACGTTGAAGCTTTGTTTCTGTAAGTTAGAAGGAATAATAAATGAAGATCAGAAATCAAAGAAAGCATTATTGAAGCAAGGGGCCCATTATGAGGAGCTATACATTCTGCCCCTCAAGTCAGGAGGAGCGGACGGTGCCCGAGTGGCAGGCAGATGATTCCCAGGTCCTGAAACCGGCTCTGCCAGCCCCTCACCCAGGGACCTCAGTCTTATTCACATCTGCGAGCCTCAAGTTCTTCCATTTTAAAGGAAGGAATTAAAGGGGGATAGATGGGCTCCGGCAAAGTGGGTACAGCCTCTGGATTGAAGCCTGATGACAGGACATCAGTAAAGGGACATGTTTCCCTGGTCTTTTCTCTCCCCCATCAGTTACTTCTCATTCTCCAACCTGACAGACAAGTTTAATTTTGTTTGCAAGAATTTCAGCTCACTCAGGCACCCTGCAATCCCTTGCTGCTCCCTCTCGTTCACCATTTCACCTGTGGCGAGACAGGCAGATTGGAAACGATGTGAACAATGAATTCAATTCCTGAAAATTTTTTAGAAGATTTAACAAAGACTTTGGGGGTAGAAAACAAAGTAGAACAAATCTAATCTTTTTCCCTTTATTAAAAGTCAGGGAAGGGACAGGGATATAGCTCAGGGGCACAGAGCCTGCCTGGCACGCTTGGGGCTAGGAATTTGACTCCTGGTCTAGAAAAACAGTTAGGGAAATCATGGGATTTATAGTTTCTTTGTTTTAACTGAGCCATTAACTGTCCAGATATCCATCTCATATTCATACTTTATAATTATAATCTTTGTAATTTACTGAAGAGATTTCAAAAGCCTTAAAGGCAATGTAGCTTCCCAAGTAAATGTCAAAGCCAGCCAGCCTGATTTTCTCTCTGTCTCTCTGTTTGTCTCTCTCACTGTCTCTCTCTCCCAACTCTCCCTCCCTCCTGACTTGCTTCCTCTCTTTACTTTTAGAATTATCTCTGGGGAAATTTACTGTCATAGTTACTTTTTTCATCACAGAAACAAAATGCTTGCAAAGTTAAAGGAGGAAAGGTATATTCTGGCCCACAGTTTGTAGAGGATTCAGCCCATCCTAAGTTGGCTCCAAAGCAAGGCAGCATGACAGAGGGGCTCCACAGAGGAGAAACAGTTCACGGCACGGCAGGCGTAAGGCAGCAGAGCAGCAGCGGCAGCTTCCTATTCCCTGCATCCCACCCAGGCTGTAAGCCTTTTGGGTGGTGCCCTCCACACCCAGAACAATGCTCAACCAGTCAGCGGACTAGCTTAATTATCACACCTTTCATCCATATGCACTTGTCCAGCCTCTTCCAAAAAGCTCTACCTACCTATGAGAGCATGAGGCTTTGGGATGAAATTTAGATGCAAGCCATTAAATTTATAAAAGTATCTGGTTCTAGACACCTTGTTATTCCTGCCATTCAGTTTTCTCTCTTTCAAATACTACTTTCTACTCAAGTATATTATTCAGCTTTCCATTACTATAACAAAATATCTGACATGGTCAGTATAGAAAGAAGAAAGGTTTATCTTGGCTCATAGTTTTGGAGATTTAGAACAGCTGGTAAGTTCTATGACCTTTGAGCCTATGGTGAGACAACATATCAGCTATGGGTGGTAGAGCAAAGCCATTTACTTCCTGGGAAAAATAGAGAAAGAAACAAACCAGTGTCACACAATCCCCTTCAAGGCACCCCTACAAACCAGTGACTGGCAGACCCCCCGACCCCAAACCTCAGTTTTTAAAGTTTTCACCATCTTACAAGACTACCAAGCTGGGAGCAACACCCAGGCTAACTACACAGGCTGTGGGGAGATGCGGAGGATCCATGCCGCGGCGCCGTGCTATGCTGAATCTACTCCGAGAGGCTTCCATTTCCAAATCTGTCCTCTAATGACTCGGGATTCTCAATCCTATTCTACTGCTTGAACATTGCCCTGTTAAAATTACCTTTTCTGTTTTAGTCTTGGAACTAGTAGGCCAGTTTCTGCTGGCAAATTCATTTCAGTAAGAGGATAATGTTCAGTGTTCCTTAAAAGTGATGAACTCAGACACATATGCAATGCTTAGCACATTATGCCCAGATGGTAACCACTAGCTGCATGTGGCTGTTTAATTTTAATTACTATCAACATAGAAAAGTCGACTCGATGTTGCCTTAACATAAAGACATTTATTCTACCAGTAGATTGTCAATGAAATCATTATTTCTGTGAGAAATGCTCCCTATGCTAAAAATGAATATAATTAAGCACTGTAGGTATACAATCAGGATTTGGGGTAGGGTGACCTCGATGAAGGAAAGGTGACTATCCTTGACAAATGTCATTATATTCAGGGTTTGGGCAGAGGTAGCCAAATAGAAATAAAATGGACAGGCATTCTGTTTTCAGATTAGCAAGATATATTTAAATATCCCACTTTATAGATGACCAGAGACTAAAAAGTTTAATTTGTCCCAAATTTTAAAACAAGAATGCAAAATCAGTCTATCTGTATTCCAGGATTCTTTTCACTATGCCATGTTACTGGTAAAACAGTGACTAAAGAAATGCAGGTAGGACTAGCAATCAAAATTCTTCAACGCATACTGCTTTTTCTCCAAAGTAAGGCTCAAAGCTATGTCAATGTAGAACAATACATGATTTTTGACTTTTTAATTTTGAGAGAAGCATAGCTTCCCATCCAGCTACAACAAACAGAGATACTTTATGTGCCATTAAATATTTTTCAGTCTCCTACATTCTAGATGGTTCCTTGGTACTGGAGCCAGAGAGGTAAGCTTTCCCTTATTCTTCAAAAATCCAGTGGAGCCAGTGATGGTGGCACACACCTATAGGTCCAGAACTTTGGGATGTTTAGTAGTAAGACTGAAAGTTCAAGCCTTACCTGGGGAACTTAGCAAGAGACTGTCACAAAAGAAAGAAATTAAAAATCACTGGAGAAACAGTGAAATGTGAAAGCCTTCAGTTCAATCCCTAACACTAGGGCAGGGGAAGCTAATGGGTAACACACAGATGTGTCATTAGAATTGATTAAAGCACAACTGTAATGCCATTTTTACCAACCTTGTAACAAATACTAATGAAGTACTGAAATGCCATCCTAGGTAAGCAACTATAAGACAGACGCTATCTCAGTTACTCTTCTCTCATGACTGGGACAAATACTCAACACCCAAAATGAGGAAAGAAAAGTTTATTCAGCTCACAATTACTGGAGGTTTTAATCTGAACTCGGGTAACTCCAAGGCTGAGTGGAACAGGGCAGAGAGCATCCAGTTCATGGCGGTGGGACAGCAACAAATGATGACAAAGGCAACCGACCAACCAGGGCAACAGAGAGCAACGGAGAGTCTGTTTCTCTGTCTCTCTTATAATACATTCAGGCTATTGCCCAAGACTGGCGAAGATACACTTACCTATAATCCCAGCAGTACTAAGATCCATAATCCCAGTGGATCATGAGTTAGTCTCAAACTCTAGAAGTCCACACTCCAAGACTGCATGAGGCTTTGGGTGACTACTAGACACGAACCATAACAGACACCTAATTTTTCTGGGCCACAGTTTTCTGATCCATAAAGTAGGCACATCAGTAGCACCTATTAGAGGGTTGGTGCAAGCATTAACCTGGTATAGTACCTGAGCATTTGAGTTGCTCTTAATATTGTATGATCATTAGCATTCTCTTGTCCATTTTGAAATTGCTCTTATACAGTTTTCACTCAGCAAAGGATTTAGTCACTTTTTGTTAAAATAAATGTCCCATACTATAGGCTGGTTGTACATACTCTTTCAGGTGAGAACACTTAGAGGGGGCAGCCGACTCACCTTGGAGAAACAGGGACATCTCAGCAAAGGGTCACTCATGAAGGAAGACTTCATCTGAACTGATTTTGGAAGACTAAAGCCTGAGGGGGAAGAAGAGAGAATTCTAGGCAAATGAAACATTAAACAACAAAGGACTTGAGTCTTGGCAATTTAATGGTAGAAGAGAGGTCGAAGATCAGCCAGTCTTGCTGGTCACCCCTACAGGTCTTCCTTGGAGAGCATTCATATGCTCTTTAGTGTGCTTTCCCCTTGATGAATTACGGGCCCACTCAGAGCAAAATCCAGGCAATACATCCACACTGGCACAGGTGCTTGGGGAGTGAGCCACTCAAGCGTGGTCTATCCAAGCAGCATGACAGTGCTGCCTACGGCACGCTGTGCTGTTGTGTTCAGATTTAAGGTACAAAGATTCCTAAAACTGGGTGGTTTGGAAGTGCAAGGACTATAAGAGTGTTGGAAATTTAGGTAAGAAGTCACATATCACTTTAGTGAAAAGAGAAGAAACAAAAAATAATCAAAATGTGATACTTTTTTGATAATTGGTTCCAAAGAAAGAAAATAAATGCGCGCAACTTATCAAAATGGTGAGGACGGCACTAAGCATTGTACAAAGCAAGTGCGAACGAAGAAAACAGTGAAGCACGTGTCTGGAGAAGTAGCATCAATAGCGTGTGCAGGCAGGAGAGCACCAGACATACACTTATGAAATAAAAGGCTGAGCCTGGTACAAAGCTGTGCCACCAGCCTGTGGGGCTGAGGCCTACTGCAAGGTGAACACATCACGAAAGTTATGCTCATAGGTGTGGACCTCATCACTGCAGCTATCTGTTGCCATCACTTTAATTTTTAAATATTTATTTACTTATTTGGTAGTTGGGATCGAACTCAGGACCTTGTGCTTGCCAGGTGGACATTCATACTGCTGAGCTATCTCCCCAGTCTCTGTCATTATAACTTCAAAATGTAAAGTTGAACTATATACTGCTAATGCCAGAGAAGCACTGCTGGTCAGTGAAAGAAAGGCAGCTCATTCAGTTAATGTGTTGGGGTATCAGGACAAAAGCTTCAAAAATGAAGTTGGGTCCCTTCTTCACTCTTCACATCAAATTTTTCCCCAGTGATTATTTTTTAAAAAATTGAAAAATAAAGGCCGGCCAAATAGCTCAGTGGGTTAAGGGGCCTGCAAGAAGGTGCAGGGACCAGGGGTTCGATTCCCATGCCTGCCATGCCAGCCCTGCCCCTGGGGTGTGCTTAGATGGCAATGGGAACTGGAGATGGTAGTATGCGCCTATAATCCCAGTTCTGGGGAGACTGTAAACAGGTGGGTCACTACAAGTCTTATCTAGTAGTAAGAACCTCAACACCCTGTAGACCCTTCTGTATAATACAAAAAAATTTTTTTTGAAAAATTAAACTTTAAGAAACATTTTAAGAATAAGTGACAAAGATTGTGCTAATGTGACATAGCACCTGGAAGTAATAAAACTAAAACTGTACATGGGATAATCTCCCCAAATAATAAGATTAGCAAAAGTATTTCCAGTCTCTATCATAGATGAAGAATCTGTTTTCATAATTTATTAAACTCTCCTCTAAATTGAAAGGAAAATATCAACAACTGAATGAAAAAATATGAGCAAGATGTATGAATACCAGTACCCCAAAATAAATACAATATCTCTAAAAATTTTCACATTTTTAAAAAGACTACAACTTAAAATTAACCAGTACACAATGTAAATCCTAAGAGGATTTGACTGACCTTGAGAGATACAAAAAATACATGTTTTGTTATACAGGTCTTGCTTTAACTTGCCCTTGACCACCCAGCAGAAAAGCTTAAGCATAACCATAAAACGTAAGGGTAGTTTAGTATGCTGAGCTGTAAAACGCTCAAATCAAAGTTTCCAACATTGCCAGTTTTACCAGTAACACACTACAATTATGGAACATTTGGCTACGTATACAACCACCTTCTCTTAGATCAAAGAGAAGTAATCTATTGTACCAATGATCATCAGAAAATTTATCATGTCTACACCCTGTGCCCTGTATAACTACAACAAGGACAACAATATGCACTGTATCAATTATTGTGAATGTACTACTAGCATGTTTTGAAACTGTCATATTATTTCTTATTGAAAGTAATTTTAAAAAATTAACCAGTATGTCAGTTTCACCTATAAAACCAGTAGAATTCAAAAAGTGTGCAAATACATTTCAGTCGAATGATAGAAAATTGCTAATTATCAAAACTTTTATGGAAGAAAACATTCTACCCTATCAATCAAAATTTCAAATATGTGATCTTTGACCTAGCAATTCTACCTCTAATACTTATTTTTCATATACCTTGGACACATGTAAAGTAATATATGTATGAAGTTATTCATTGTTCCATTGTTTATAAGAACAAAGATAAAAAATAACCTGACCATCTATTTTCAAAAGAAGCCAAATTTTTCTGTTCAGACATAGAATCAGCTCTCAGAGTTAACTAGAGAAAAGATAAGTGCATAGCATTCAGTAGTCTGTGAGTAAGCGAGAGTCAGGGATGACGGATGGACATGGGTAGATTTTTGCTTGTATGTGTTCAGAACCTTCCTGAATGCATAGCCAGAGAGCAGTCTTCCTTGGAAACACACCCACCTGACAGCTTGAGGTTAGGGGTGGGAGAGAGGTAAAATTTCTATTGTGATGGATCTTCACATCTCTGAACTTTTTGTATCACGCATATATATTAGCTATTCAAAACGAATTGAAGTCTGTTCTCTGCTAAAACCATTCATTGCCTCCTCTCTACTACACCTCTCAGTTTCACCTGTTCTGATGCCATCTTTGCATATTACATCACCAATGAAACCACAGGCTCCTTGAGTGCCACCAGTACAATTTTCAAGTTAACCTTTCCAATGTGGGTACGGTGATCTCCATCATAAAAAGTCATTTTTTAAAGTTATGATTTTAGAGATGATGAAAAACACTTTTGCTCAAAGGAAGTGTGGCATACATGAGACCCCAAAATACTCTTTTGATCAATCCTGATCCTGTACTTGGAAACAGCTCTTTAAAGAGAGAGAAGCTAAAACTGACTTCAAGAACTGAAGACTCCACAGCAGTGCTGCTGGGAAGAATCCATGTGGGAAAATGTGATTCTGGAGGTGAATGGGAAGGAGATGGTTTATGATCTTGGAGGACATAAAAACACAAAAAAAGTTACCCTCAGAGGGAAACCAGCTTGCCATGAAGTCACCATTCTGTGCTGTTTGCCAGCACTGTCCAATGGCGGGTTGACCCAGGCCAGGGGCTACAATCTCTCTCCGACTTTAAGCTCCAAGACACAGACATATGCTATAGGTAATTCAGTTGATTTTATCTCAGCACAGTTCTCTAAGTACTTCCTAGGGCCAAGGTTGACCGATATTTTTATTAGCAATAATCTCTGCCTCCTTCTGATTATCTGGAGATTTAAGACCACGTAATCATCCTCCTGTGAGATGGGGGCGGGAGGTAGAGAGAACGGGCTAAGAGGCTTCCAATCCGCCCTAACCCGTCTTCGTTATCAGCAAGATCAGTCGCAGTGCTGTACAGGCTGTGCTCAGATCCGCAGTCCAGGCTGGGCTCCCCCAGCCAAGAAGGGCTCTGAGGGTTCTGCCAGCGGCCCTAGGTCTGCTGACCTGGGCTCCTGTCTCTGACACAGGAGCCTGCCCTAGAGCCTGGGAGTGGATGAGGGACCCTCCAAACACCAGCAGCGACAGGCAAGGAGTCCACCTGCTGCTGTCATGCTGAAGCAGAGCAATGAGAGGAGACGGTCTTGGAGCTCCAGGCGCTGGAGTCTCTCCGAGTGCGAGGGGGAGCCGCATGCCGGCGGCGGGCTACACCGCCGGAGCATCTGCTCCATGGGGGCTCTTTCTGGCTCTCAGGCCAGCATTACCCCGTGGGTCGAGGGAAACTATAACTACTACATCGAGGAGGACGAGGACGAGGAAGAGGAGTGGAAGGACGAAGACCCCCCTGAAGAGGACAACCAGCCGGAGGAGGTCACTGCGCTCCAATGCAGCGAGGGCGCGAACACACCAGCCCAGTCGTCCACGCTCAACGTGAACGTGGGCGGCCACAGCTACCAGCTGGACTACTGCGACGTAGCCGGCTACCCCAAGACGCGCCTCGGCCGTCTGGCCACCTCCACCAGCCGCAGCCGGCAGCTGGGCCTGTGCGATGACTACGACGCGGGGCCCGACGAGTACTTCTTCGACCGCGACCCGGCCGTGTTCCAGCTCATCTACAACTTCTACACGTCGGGGGTGCTGCTGGTGCGCGACGAGCTGTGCCCGCGCAGCTTCCTGGAGGAGCTGGGCTACTGGGGCGTGCGGCTCAAGTACACACCCCGCTGCTGCCGCATCTGCTTCGAGGAGCGGCGCGACGAGCTCAGCGAGCAGCTCAAGATCCAGCGCGAGCTGCGCGCCCAGGCGCAGGCCGAGGAGGCCGAGGAGCTCTTCCGCGACATGCGCTTCTACGGGCCGCAGCGCCAGCGCCTCTGGAACCTCATGGAGAAGCCCTTCTCGTCGGTGGCCGCCAAGGCCATGGGCGTGGCCTCCAACCTCTTCGTGCTCATCTCGGTCGTGGCCCTGGCGCTCAACACCGTGGAGGAGATGCAGCAGCAGGCGGAGCAGGGCGCGGGCGGCGGCGACCCGCGGCCCATCCTGGAGCACGTGGAGACCCTGTGCGTGGCCTTCTTCACGCTCGAGTTCCTGCTGCGCCTCATCTCCACGCCCGACCTGCGGCGCTTCGCGCGCAGCGCCCTCAACCTGGTGGACCTGGTGGCCATCCTGCCGCTCTACCTGCAGCTGCTGCTCGAGTGCTTCACGAGCGAGGAGCAGAGGCACGGCAAGGGCTCGGCGCGCGAGCACGACCTGGAGACGGTGGGCCGCGTGGGCAAGGTGGGCCAGGTGCTGCGCATCATGCGCCTCATGCGCATCTTCCGCATCCTCAAGCTGGCGCGCCACTCCACGGGGCTGCGCGCCTTCGGCTTCACGCTGCGCCAGTGCTACCAGCAAGTGGGCTGCCTGATGCTCTTCATCACCATGGGCATCTTCGCCTTCTCCGCCGCTGTCTACTCCGTGGAGCACGACGTGCCCGGCACCAACTTCACCAGCATTCTCCACGCCTGGTGGTGGGCGGCCGTGAGTACCGTGACTTTGGCCCTCGGGTCCCCTGCCTCGCTCCGCAGAAAGAAGCTACTGCTTCTGTCTCTGTCTCTGTCTCTATCTCTGTCTCTGTCTCTGTCTCTGTCTCTGTCTCTGTCCCTGTCTCGTATGTGTGTGCCTCTGTCTCTCTCCTTGGTCTTTACTTCTCAGCCGTGTCGCCTGGTCTTCCGCCCACCTCCCAGCTCCTTACAAACCAGCGCTGCTCTTTTCATCCTGTCACCACCTTCAGTCAACAAAATGCGGGTGGAAGCTGAGGAGCTGGAAAGACAGAAACACTGTAGTTTAACGAATAGTGAAATTCCAAATGCAGTGGGTAAAATGCTTCACAGGCAGGTTTGCAGGCAGATCTGTGGATGTGGGCCACTTCATCACCATCATGAATAACCATTTGCTTTAAGTAAAATAATTTTTAAAATAAAAAAAATTGAATATGCAATATTCTGAATGGTTTACAAATCTTATGTAAGCATCTCAGCTCTGTAAGGTGATTGTCACTACTTTAAAAAAAATGAAAGGGAAAAATAGGAAGTAACTTCAGATTTTGAGGAAAGCTATAGGTTTATGCAGGCCAAGGGGTGAAATTTGGCTGAATTGAGATCCCACTGCCTCTGCTTCTCACTAACTGTAAGGCTGAAACTAACTCTGCTCTTCCAGAAGCAGAGAAGATGGCCTAGTTTTATAGCAAAGGGAAATGGGGTACAAGAAGCTGAATGTAAACACACAGCTAACAATGACAGAGTTGAGCTTAAAATGCAAATCTGCCCAGCTCCAAAGTCCGTGCCCTTTCACTGCGGCACTGTCTTTCAAGCTTTGGTTCTTTCACACACTTTGCTTAATTTGCTCAGTTACTTTACCAGTTACTTTTGTCTCCTTATATTTAACTTTTTATAATAATGTATGCCATTTACTTAAATATATGTGTTCCTGGTATGCTAGCTTTATCCCTGAGAGTAAATGCTAACAGTTTTCCCAGATCAGCGAATAAACTGGCATATATGGGGAAGAATTAGATGTGTTTGCTCTTTTTTAAAAAGTATATTATAATGCCTGCCAAGACATTAAGCAAACATAAAAAGAATTCAGGTGCTTTCCACGTTACCCCTGTGATGTTAAAGCCCACAGTCTGGTGTGAAACTCTGCACAGCGAACTTAGCAAGAATTAACTGTGGCTCTAAGCAAGTGTGAAACCACGCTGCCTCATCCCTGCCGTCCCTTTCTGCATCTGGGGAAGGCGAGGCGGACTCGCAGAGCGTGACAATTCAGTGAGTGTTCCTTCCCTTGAAAGCAGAGCACTCATATGGACACCAGCATATGTGAGCTTTCTTCAGTTCAGAATGACACTGGGCTCTTAGGAATGAGCTCGCTGAACGGCACCCTTCTGATCATATTCCAAGTGAGGAGAGGTCATCCCCATAGCAGATAAGCCATGTGTGCAGATGGGGCTCAGGGAAGACGATTTGTCTCCAGCAAGTGACATGGACTTTGGAGGCTTCTGCAGCAGAAAGGCAAAAAAGCAAATCTGCATGCTGATGATAGAATAAAAAGTTCAAATTTGCATACATCCAAATATCTTAAAGGGCTAGTATATGTAGGCACTGGAGCTAGGGAATTTTTCCATATTAGTTTTAACTCATAATTCTTTGAAAATATTTTATACATTAATGTAAACCTCTGTATTAGAATTACATTATTAATACTGGATTTTTATTTTAAAAATATTTCCTGAAGTTATTGTCTATTGGGTTAGTTAATGTTGTGAATGTATAACATTCAATAATGTTTGGCTTTCAGATTATTCCTATTTATGCCAACTGGCATAGTTTATTGTAGACCAGCGTTTTCTGTCAATTTTACAACTGAAGTTAATAATCACCCAGTTGTTGTCTGGAACATTGTGAAGTGGTTTTGCTTTGTTTTTATGCCAGTATCTCTTAGTATTTTGATCTTTTCACTTAGTTTTACACATTTCAACTTTTCCATTTTCCAAACTTACCCCTCACCAACCATCTTAGTCCATTTGATTGAGATTTACACAAGTGTAAATCATAATGAATTAGATCCATCATGGATAACTTCCATTATTTTCTAAGTGAATCTACAAACCTAGTAGGAGTCCTTTCTTAAGCATTCTATGATAGCTCTCTACCCCAGAACTGATGTTATTAATCAAGGTACTTCTGGTTGCCTTGCATATTATACTAAGGATTTCTGTTCTCAAGGGGAAAGAATACCATGAAGGTGATACAGACAAAATGTCTT
>PVKN010020415.1:0-15961 GCA_004027915.1 Capromys pilorides
CAGGCTGGCCTTGAGCCCACTTTGTAGCCGAGGCTGCTTTCAAACTCACAGCAATGCCCCTGCCTCCGACTCGCAAGTGCTGGGACTGCAGGTGTGCCCACCACGCCCGGTTGTGATCATTTTTGCAGTCAGTTTGGCTCCCAGTTCCTTGTTGAGCTGTGCGTTGTGGGTTTGGTGGCAGCCAGGGCCAAGGGCTTGCTCACAACACTGTCCCAGATGCAGCAGAGCCTTGGAATCGCTATCCATCAGCTTCAGCTTCAGCTTCAGAATGCTGGATCCTCCTTCTTGGCCACAGGATTGCCTATGTGGCTTCATCTTCCCTTCTGTCCAGCCAGGCTGGAGGTGCAAGTACATTCTCCTGTCACTGAAGATGGCAGGCACATGAGTGCTGGGACGGACTCCATCACGTGGGCGTCCGTCTGGTTCAGGCCTCTGAACTGGTTTGCTCAGGAGGAGTGAGAATTGGAGCCAGCTGACTGGTTTAAGTCCTCACTTGTGAGGCCCTGGGAGTCGGTGGACACAGCGCCCTGAGTGCAGGGCTGTGGGCTCTTTGGATGTCCTCACCTTCTTTGTTGCTGCGCCAGGCGGGGGCCTCTGAGGAATTGTGAATGAGAGGGCCTGGCCTGGAGGTCTGTGCTTAGCAGGGGATGTGCATGAGGGCTTGCTGGGGGGCTGGGCCGCAGGCTGGGGTGACCTCCACGCAGCACTGGCCACTAGCCACCACGTTGGGTCCTGAACACGCCTGGGCCCTTCTGTGGAACGAAGCAGGAGGGGTGGGCCAGGCACAAGGGCCTCCTGGTGTCCAGAGTTACATGTGGATGGTGGAGAGAAGTGAGACGGGAAAGGGGGCTGGAAGCTTGACCCGGATCACTCCCTGGGTCAGGCAGGTGCTCTTTCAGTTCCTCTGACCTTTCTGGTGTTTGAATTTTTGTCTAGTTAACTATCTGCTTGGGATTCTCTGAGTTTCTTGAATTTGTGGTTTCGTTATTTTAAAAAAATTCCCATCTGGGAGTTCATCAAACATTTTTCTGCTCATTCTCTTTTGTGGTTTCTAGGAGATGCACATTGGATAGTAGGTGGACACTGCCACAGCCCTTGGGCATGCTGCTGTCTTTTCAGTCTTCTGTGTTTTGTTCTGGATGCTTCCTATGGGGTGGGCTTCACATGCACCAACTGGTCCACTGTGTGAGTCTCCTGCAGCCCGAGAAGGCATTCTGCATCCCCTTTACAGTGTTTTTGCTGTTACCTTTTATCTGTGTGTTATGTGCGTCTGGGTGTGTGCCTGCGTGTGTTTGCATGCTCTGTTCCTGTATGTGATGTGTGTATGTTATGCATGCATGTTCCTGTCTGTGCCTGTGTGGTTGGAGTGCGTGCATACGTGTGTGTGTGTGTGTGTGTGTGTGTGTGTGTGTGTGTGAAGTGCTTCCCATTCTAGAGTCAGGCACAGTTTTGGGTGCTGGGTCATGCGTGCTAGGTTTTATGGCCTTGGGTGGTCACCCTGATCCTGCTTCTAGGTAGTAAGAGGAGACCGTGATGGTCTCTGGGGCGCTGTGCAGTGGCCAGACCACATGGCCTGGGAAGTGCTTGTTAAGTGTTTCCTGGTGAGGCGCTGGTGGGCTGGCTGTCAAGGCTGTCAGGTGCCTGGAGTTGGGCCCTTTGCTGTGGCTGTCCCCACCCTGCAGCCAGCTGGGTGAGCAGGAGCTGCCCTTTGCTCCCTGAGCTTTCCCTACTCCTCTACTGGCAGGGACTGTGAGAACTGCGAACTGGTGTGGTTACGAGCATCAAGGATGGGGCAGCAGCGGTGCCTCTTTCTTCCCCAGGACGGGGGAGGACTCCCCTGGAGGGCCGAGCGGCAGGCGAGTGGTGTCCCCAGGAGCCTGCCATTGGTCAGATCCTCAGAAGTGCAGCTGCGGTTGTCCCAGGGAGCAGGGGACTCTGGCT
Organism: Capromys pilorides; assembly: GCA_004027915.1. Lineage (NCBI taxonomy): Eukaryota > Metazoa > Chordata > Mammalia > Rodentia > Capromyidae > Capromys > Capromys pilorides. The sequence continues at coordinate 1,942 of PVKN010020415.1, forward strand.
GCTCTTCAGGCGGCGGTGACTCCATGGGCCGGTGGATGTGCCTGCCGCCTCTGCTTGCTCTTGGCTGCCCAGCTGAAATGACCGAGAGGGGTGGAGAGCTGTGCCCCTGAGAGAGGAGGAGGTGGTGGGAGATGCGCGCGTGTGAGCCGGGCCCCTCCTCTTAGGGGCAGGTTCATGCCTGCACAGGGGAGGTTGCAAGTGGAGATCCTCCCTGCTTGGGTGCTGCAGCAGGTAGATGGGCGGCTGCTCTGCTCATGGCTCCTGCTGAATGGAGGGCTTGTCTGTGGGCACCCTGACACAGCGCTGTGGTTCCGGGGGTTCCGTGTGGGTAAAGGAAGTAGGGGTCTTGTGGAAGCTGCGCCCTGTGGGCTGGGGGCTCTCAGCTCCTGGACACCTGTGCTCCAGCTCCAGCCTGCACTGGGGATCAGGATTGCTGTCTCCAGAGTGAAGACTGGGACTTGGGGCAGTTGTGTGGAGCAGAGGCGATGGGTCCCCTGCCCTGCCACCCTGGGCCACCCCAGCCCTCTGCGTTCTCCCAGAGCTGAGCCAGCTAGGAGGTCTAGGGCAGGAGCAACCAACCGAGACACAGACAGGTGCAGGGGAGAGGACCGCTTCGAGTCAGACCCTGAGGAGTCTGGAAAAGTCTGACACGCCCTGCACCCTCAGCTCTCTGTCCCCTAAGGAGTGCAGGAGCCCGGAGGGGCTGAGATCCTCTAGAGCAGAGCCAAGGGGGCTGGAACTCCAGTGCTGTGTGGGAGGGCATGGGTGTGGGGCTGAGGAAACAGCCCAGAAAACAGAAGGTTTTACAAAATGACAGCAAATAGAGGCAAAAAGTAAGAACATCAGGCGACTGATCTCAGAGTCCCAGTGAGAGGATGGAGAGCAGGAAGGGAAAAATGGGTGAAACCAGGATTTGCAGAACGCAGAGATTTGAGCTCCATAAATGAGTCCCCTCTTCCAAGAACCTGGTGTGGTAGTTAACAAGAGCCGATGCACATCGCACATCACTGTGGTTCTTGAAAGCTGAGCCTCGGCCCTGCACGGTGGTGCACGTCGGTGATCCCAGCACCGTGAGAGACTGAGACAGGAGGATCACAAGTTGCAGCCCAGCCTGGGCCATGGAAATCTTGTCTAAAAGATGTAAGATAAGAGTGGAGAGGTGACTCGGGGGAGGGCCCTGGGTTCAGTCTCAGAGGCAAAGGGGCAAAAAGAAGGAAGGAGCTGAGGCTCAGGAGCACCGAGCTGTGGAGGGCTGCCTCAGCAGCAGCCTTGCAGAGTCTGGGACAAGGCCACGGATGTCACAGCAGGAGGTGGCAGTGGGGAGGCCAGGACCTTGACCTGGGGTTCTGTGCCTACCCACAGCCTGTCTAGCAGGAAGTGAGATACCAGAGGCGGCTGTGAGGAGGGGCCCAAGGGCAGGGCTGCCCCTGGAAGCCAGCTGTGTGGCACGTGTCTGTGTTGGGTGATGGGCAAGTCACTCCAGGGGGGAGGTGGGGCATGGATGGGCCCCCAGAAGTCAGTGGCCTGCTTACCTTGGGTTTTAGTTACCCCTGGAACTACACGTTGAAAACGTTACTGGTGCGGTGAGGGGTTAAGGCGTAGTGTGTTACAGTGCCTGTACTCCTTGTGCTTTGCTTGTGTTGTCACTCTCCCGAGGTGCCCATAAGTTAACCCTTATCACAGGTGAGGGTAGGAAAGCCTTTTTTTTTTTTAAACTTTATTTAGTTATGTTATGGCTGGCTCAGCCTGCCCTGGGAGTGGGGCTGGCGCTGGCCCAGCTGTGGTCCCTGCAGTTGTGTAAGCAGGTGCTTTAGACCGCTGAGCTATCTTGCCCCAGTTTCAGTCCTCCCAGGTGTGTGGGACGCCACTCCTGCGGGTATGCGAGAGCCCTGTCTGTCTACGAGAGGTTTGTCTGTCACAGAGTTGAGTCTGGAACAGTGATGTGGATGAGTAAGCAGGCAAATGTTGATTATCTGCACCAGGACACTTAAGGCAGGAAGGGTGATTCCCCCGGCAAGCCCAGGAAGCGCTCTCTTAACTTCAGCTCGGACTCAGTTTGTGCGGTGACTACACAGCTCTGCAGAGGGGAAAGTGTGTGTGTGTTGCTGGCGCACGCAGGAGTGCGGGGCAGGACTCGGCTGCATCGGCTTCCATGGCTGCAGGTCTGTAGAGCAGCTCAGCTGCACAGACGATGGGCAGATACACCAGCTCCTCATTTGCAAGTGGGAGCCTGAGAGGAGCAGGCTTTGCCTCTGAGGAGCGGGTGAGGCGGGGGAGCACAGTGGCTTCTGTTCAGTGCTGGGCAGGACTCAGCCTTCTTAAGCTGGTGAGAGTGTGATCTTGGGAAATAATATAAATGAAAGTCACAGGAAACCTCATGTCCTGGGCCCAATTCTGAGTGCCTCTGACCCCAGAGCAGGTGCCTTCTGTCTCCACAACTCTGGGCAGAGATTGTGGGGCTCCCTGGGTGTGAACAGGCTACGTCCAGGATTTGCCAGGCAGGTCTCCCTGGAACTGAGGGCTGCTCCAGACCTGGGGAAGGTTGAGAGGGTGAGCTGTGTCCCCGGTGCTGCAGATGCGCTTGTGTGGGCTGTGGGCTTGGTCGGCGCAATGCACAGAGCCTGTGGAACTGCAGTTTGCGTCACAGGGCAGAGCCCTACCCTGTCAGCAGCTGGTCAGGCTTGCAGCGGCCAGATGTGCTGACCACAGGCACTGCCCTCTGTAGCCTGTGGCAGCTTGGGTACCCCTCGGGCATCCCTGCCCTTCTGTCCTGGGCTCGCTGTACTGTGGCAGGTCTCCTAGGACTTCAGCCCTGGCCTGCTACTGCCCCACCTGACCCTTTGGGAGTCTGAGGCCCACACCTGTGCAGCCCCCTTCCCAGCCTCAGCCCTAGGCTTCGAGTCCTGTGCTTGGGAACCTTGGTGGCAGGATGCATTCCTGCCCTCCCTCCTTGTGAGGCTCCAGTGAGGACTGCCACAGGAGCCACTCGCCACATCACCCTGTTGCTGGGCAGGGCCTGAGCGCTCAGGGCTGTGCATTCACGGAGCCTCCATGAGCTGAGCAGGTCACCTTGTGGCTCTTCCTCTGTCAATTCCTGAGTCACCTCCATTTGCAAATGAAGGGGCTATGGGGTCTACCAAGAGGCCTGACATGCTAGGGGAGGATGGATGGTGCCTTACAGGCTTGTCGAGTGACCACACGGTGACCAGAGTTCCAGGCACAGGGGAGAGGAGTGAGTAGAGTCTCTGGAAAGTGCTGCCATGCCCCTGTCCACTGTTCTGACCTCCAGGCGACCAGCTCCTGCCTTCCCCCAGCCCCCACTCAGGCACTGGGTGACTTAGAACCGTGATATCTAGGCCCCACGGGCCAGGAGGGGTTCCAATGCAGTCTTGGGGTACCAGGAAAGGCTTCTTTGGGGGCAGCAACCCCAGGTCCAGTCCAGCTGGCCAGGCATGTTGGAGGCCATGGACTGGGGATGGGAGACTGGCTGGGGCTGGTAGGGAGAATGGACCCCTGCCGGGCTCCATGGCTGTGACCATGAGAGCCCTGGGCATGACGCCCAGCAGGAGCCGTGGAAGGGCTGAGTGGGCTTGTGCAGTACCCAGGGCCCCCAGCTGGAGGTACGTATCTATGCAATAGTATGGTGTCCTCAGGGGTGGGGCTGCAGGACGTGTGGGCTGAGGCCGCCTAGCTAGCAGGGAGCTAGCAGGGAGGGGCGACCAGGACAGAAACTGAGCACTGGCAGGCAGCTCAGCTGTGCTGTCACCCGAAGGTCACAGGAGGAGGTGGTGACTAGGGGGAGCAGGGACCAGGATCTGCTTGGAAGAGCTGAGCCTTGCGATACCAAGTGTGGGACAGGCTGAGGCTGTGTGGTGTGTGTGGCCTTTGCTCTCAGCAGCTCCCTCAATCCCCACCAACTTCCATCTGGTCTGAGGGGACCCACATGGACAGTGTGCCAGGGTGGCTCTGTGTGGTGGTCTTTGGTGGCCCAGGCTGTGCCTGCCTTGTCCTGCCCCAGGCAGAGGTTTAGCTGGGCTGGGCTGGCTGTGTGCATTGGGGTGTGAGGGCCCAGGGCCCAGCAGAGGGTCCAGGCAGACGGCTGTGTGCAGACATGAGTGACCCTGGAGCCTGAGTTTACAGAGATGTCTGAGGTTGGGGGCGTGGCTGGGCAGAGGCCACACTATAAGAGGGGGTACTGGGCAGCAGCTCTGTAGCAGCTGGACCCCTGAGTAGAGGCCCCTGGGCCTTGCGTGGCTGGGGACATGGGCTGTGGCTGGCTCTCAGCCTGCTGTCTCAACTCTGGGCTGGAACACTCCCTGTGAGCTGGGTCTCTTCCCCCAGGCACAAGCCTGCTGCAGGAGGTGGTCTACCTGGTGAGCCAGGGCGCCGACCCCGATGAGATTGGCCTGATGAACATTGACGAGCAGCTCCCAGTGCTGGAGTACCCGCAGCCAGGCCTGGACATTATCAAGGTACTGCGGGCAGCAGCCCAGCCCCTGGCGAGCCCCGGGGTACTTCAGTGTTAGCGCTTCTCGAGGGGCTCAGGGGCAGTGTGGGAGCCCCAGATAGCTGGAAAAAATACTGACAGGGCCAAGCTTGGGACTGTGACCCTGGCTCTGATCAGGCTGTGGATGACCCATCTAGGTGGGAGGGTAGCGTGCGTGAACAGGTATTTGAGGGCAGCAAGGTAGCTCAGTGGACTGAGCTCCTGCTTAGGCAAGCATAGGGACCCAGCACCACATGCCATGCTGGCCCCTCCCCTGGGTGTGCTGAGCCAGCCACCAAGTCCAGGCATGGTGGCACATGCCTATAATCCCAGGGCTGGGGAGCTGCATAGTGAAACCCTGTACCAAATACATAATAAAAAGACAACAAATGAACAAAAATCAAATACTTGATACCAGGAATAGCAAAGTGTTCTCCCCAAGCCCTGTGTGCACTGTCCCTCTGGTGGAGCTGGACCTCCTCCACTCTGTGCCCCCTGCAGCCTGGTGCCAGCCTTCACTGTGCCTGGCTGGATGGGGTGCAGCTCTGAACACCTCCGCCTGCCCTGCGTTGTGGTGGAGGTCCCTCTGCAGCTCCCATCCCAGGGAGCCGTCCCCACACTCACCTTGCACTCACTGCCCACACAGCCATGCCAGCATGGGCCACTCCCAGAGTGTGCAGCGCAGCCATGCTGAGGGCTCAGCCACCAGGCAGCAGGAAGCCAACAGTGTCAGGGCCGTGGCAGCCCCAGAGGGCAGGAAACCGGCTCTCTACCTGGCAAGGGCTGGGCTTATTCCCGTGGTGACAGGGAGAGGGGCTGAGAGCAGAGGGGCCACAGGCAGGGGAGCAGAGGTCCTTCTCAGGGTCACCCTGGCTGCTGCCTGGGGAGGGGTCAGGGTGGTGCAGGCTGGACACTGTCACCACCTCACAGCCGCTGCTCTGGGCCTGCGCTGTGCTTCCTCCGCTGCCCTCAGGTCTCAGGTCCTCCTTGGTGGCCCTTTTTGGCCACTTGGGGCCCAATTAGCAGCTCTCTGGTCTCGAGCAGATTTCTGTGTCCAGGAGAGGTGGGCACCTCGGCTGAGGAGGGGCTCTCATCTGTACCTCTGGATTCTAGCCTGGGCACGGGTCATGCCTCAGGGAGAAGTCGGTGGGGGGCTGGGTCCTCTAGAGAGGCACTGGGAAGAAGTGGGACGACAGTGACGTCCCCGAAGAGCCACCCCCTGTCAACTCCCACAGGAACTGACGTCTCCCCGCCTCATCAAGAGCCACCTTCCCTACCGTTTCCTGCCCTCCGACCTCCACAATGGGGACTCCAAGGTAACCTGTGCCCTTCTCTGCAGCCACATGCCCGGGCTGGCTCCCACACCAGGAGCTTCTGGGCACTGAGGTTTGTCCTGGGTCATAGGTCCTTGTATTAGTGGGGGTTCTCTGGGCTCATTCCCTCGAGGATAGCGCCTCCCCAGGGCCTGAGACCTGAGCCCCCGTGTCACAACATGACCTCCTGCCATCTGCTATGAGGTAGTTCTAGAAGATCAGAGCAGCTAGAGACTGTAGCGACCCAGAAGGTGCTGTCTCTGGGGAGCCTGGCTCGAGGCGACCCCTAACCCCTGCCACCCGCAGGTCATCTACATGGCTCGCAACCCCAAGGACCTGGTGGTGTCCTACTATCAGTTCCACCGCTCCCTGCGGACCATGAGCTACCGAGGCACTTTCCAGGAGTTCTGCCGGCGGTTTATGAACGACAAGCGTAAGTGTTTCCCAGGCTGAGCTGTTCCCGAGCCTGCCCTGTGCTGGGCTGTCACCTGCACAGCCCAAGGCTCCTGGTGACTGTGCGTGTGACATGTCCTGCTTTGCAGAGGAGGGTGCTGGTCCTTGGAACTCTAGTATCCTGTCTCCCCGCCCCACCCCCATTCTGAGAGCTCCCCACTACGCTCTCCTTCCCACTGGACTCAGCAATCACAGAACCCTGCTTCTGGCTAATCCTCTTCAGCCACTCAGAGTCCCCAGCTTGTTTCCAGATCTGGGGCTCCCGAGGCCTGACCTCCTGCCAGAGGTCCTGAGAGGAGCCGACACCACTTCCTAATGGGGGCGTAAGCAAGAAGCCCATGGGAGCATGTCATAGCCAGAGACTCCAGGGATGAGGGCCAGGGACATCCAGGCACATGGCATGCAGGGTAGGAGTGCTCTGGATGGGGCACCATGACCTGTGTGGTGGGGACACTCGTGGCCAGGATCACTGTGGTCTGTGCAGTGTTGGGGACCTGTTCCCTAGGCTGGCTTCTTCCCAGCCTGCCTTGGGGTGAACTGTGCCTTCCCTCAGGCTGGAGAGCAGGGAACCTGCAGAACAGTGGGGTGCTAGGTGCAGGAGGGACCCAGAGCTCTGGTCTGCTATAGCTGGTGCCATGTGTAGTTGACACCTGGCTCCTCTCGAGGTCCCAAGTGGCTCCCCCATCACATGACCAGCGCAGGCTGTCTGGAGCCTCTTGGTACCCCTCCTGTCTCACCCTGCTCATTTTCTTTCTGCCAAGCCCCTTGTGCATGCTGTGGAGACCCCTCTCTCAGCACTGTGGGCAGTGTGTCCTCAGAGCTCTACCCCCTGGCCAGGCACAGGCAGCAAGGGACTTGGGGTCACTTGTCCTCCCCAGCTGCGAGCTGCTCCTCCTTCGTTTGTATCAGGCTGCCCCCATTTCCTACTGCTGGAGGGGGACTCCTGGGCAGAGGGCACACCCTTGGTGCCCAGTGTCCCCTCTGTTGCCATCTCACCCCTCCTCGTCTTCACAGTGGGCTACGGATCCTGGTTTGAGCATGTTCAGGAGTTCTGGGAGCACCGCACGGACGCCAACGTGCTGTTCCTCAAGTATGAGGACATGCACCGGGTGAGTGGGCGAGGAGGCTGGTCCTGGGGGTGCCTTGGCCGCTCCGGGGCTGGGCAGGGTCACCATGTGGGATCCTGCCGAAAGGGAAGCATACCACCCACGTGAGGGCGTGCTGAGACCACCATTCCCAGTCGCTCTGCGCCCTTTGCTCAGATGCAGTCTAGGCGAGTGGGCCTGCCAAAATGGCTGCGTGGTGCTGCTGGTGCCAGAAGGGTCCAGCTGAGGCTAGGCGGGCAGAGACGCTGAGCAGGCCTTGGACACCAGGGCTTGCTATGCACGATTGGACACTGACTTGCTGCCACCATCGTCCTGAGCCGAGCAGCATGGTGCCCTGGGTGGTGCTGGGACAGCGGCTGTCACGTGAGCATCCAGAGTCCTGGACAGCTGCGCCTGCTCGGCTGACCCAGGTGGCGCCATAAGAAGCACCCAACCTTCTCACTGCAGACCCGTCTACTGTGCCCCTTCTGCCCCTCTGGTCCCCCCATGGCTAGGCTGCCCCTAAGCTCCCCATCGACCCCTGTGTTGCTCAGCTGGCGGCATGGGTGGCTTTCTGGTGGCCATGCCAGGACGCACTTCCTCCCTCTGGCTGCTGCGAGGCTGCTCTCTCTATGTCTTGGTCTCCTTGACCAGTCAAAGGCTGCTGGGCTTGGGCCCCGGCCTCTCCTCCCATCCCCCCGCCCCCACCGTCCTCAGGCCCTGGGTCTCATTCACTTGCCAGGCCTGCGTTGCCACGGCTGTGCTGCACGGGGCCCTGTCCTAGGCATGCTCCGTGCCCTGTCTGATGGGTGTCCTCTTCCCTGCAGGGCATGGTGGCTGACTCCACCTGCTGCTCTTGGGGGTGGGTGGGGTCCTGAGTCATCCTCCAGGCCCCTTCGCCCTGTGTGTACCGAGTCTTGCTGCTCTGCCCTCAGCCGCCCTGCCCTTCCTGCAGTGCCCTCCTGCAGGGCTGCCCACATGCATGAACTCACCAGGGACAGGCCTTGCCCAGCTACAGCAGTCCTGGCTTATGGTGCCTCCTTTGTTCTGGGCTGTTTGTCATGGACTTAAGGGCTGATGTACAGTTTCAGAGCCAGTGTCCTTTCATCCTAGGCCAGAACAGCAGTCTCGAGCACCTCAGCCTCTGCAGACTGCATGGTAGCAGGCCTCACCTTGGGGCCGTGATGACACTTAGAGCCAGGGCACTTCGCTGTGCGCTCAGGGGCTCCCCACGCCCGCCTTTGCTGCCCCATGGTCTTTCTCAGTGGGCTGTCCAGATCTCTCAGTGGGCACTCAATGCTCAGTGTCCTGGAGCATTGTCTACTTCACGCTGGATCTTCCCACAGCCACGAGACAGTGACCAGGCAGCCAGCAGGGTTGGGACCTACCTGACCCTGGCTCTGCGTTGTTCAGGGCCCCTTGCTGTAGCCCTGCTGAGCCATCTGCTGCTGTCCCCAGCACAGGTTGCCAGGGAAGTGGGGCCCAGGAAGTGGACCCGGCAGGCCATCTCATTACTAGGCTGGAGCTGCATGCAGCTTCCAGCAGAGTTCCTGACACCTCTTCCTCCTCTGATGGCATTCTGTGGACAGTGAGCTGTCCTGGAACAACCTTCGGCTCAGTGGGCCACTGTGGCCTCTCCTTTGGGTGCTTGTGCAGGGTCCACTTTGCCGTCCCACCCCGTGCCAGTGCTGGGTGGCCAGTGCTGGGTGGCAGGTCAGCGGAAGCAGCCCTTGGTGTTCCTGTGTTCATGGTCCGCTGTCTGTGTGCAGTACCCTTCGCACCATGCCCTGCACAGAGCCTCCCTGGCTGCCCCGGGTGAGGCTGCCCTGGGCAGCAGTGGGAGCCCAGGATCTACACTGCCTTGTCAGTCCTGTGAGGCTCTAGGGTGGAGCAGGCCCCCACCAGCCTTCCTGGAACGCATTTCCTTTAAGGGCTGGGAGACGCTGCCATTATCAAACAGGCTCTTTACGTGGGCCAGCGTGGGCTTTGTCTGCTAACTTGCCCCCAGCCCTCAGGAGAGGAAACAGCTGCTGGGAGCCCGCAGTGCAAGCTGTGGAGTGAGGGCCGGGTGAGCCAGGCAGAGGCTGTTGTGTCCTGCGGGTGGGTGAGGCAGGTGGCTCCTCGCTGTCCCCGGCTAGTCTGGATTTCAACTGCCAGGGGCCTGGAAAGGATGCCAGCTAGGTTTTATTTCTGGGGCATATTTCTTTTTCTTTTCTTGCTTTTTTTTTTTTTTTATGCGGTACCAGGGATTGAACTCAGGACCTTGCACTTGCTAGGCAGGCACTTATTCTACTGAGCTATCTCCCTGGCCCCTCTGAGGGCTATTTCTACTTTTTGATACTGTTTAAAAATTAACCTTAGCCTCCTCAAGAATTCCTCTCCACTGCCCAGTGCCCCACAGGTCCCAGGTTTGAAGCCTAGATCTGCCCTTGGGAGCCAGGGCTCTGGGCGGTTCTTGGGTCTACATCTCCGTGGGCCAGCAGGGGAATTGGGTAGGAGGCAGCGGGTGCAGTCCCGGCCTCTGACTACCGCTTTGCCCTCTGCTCTTTGCCTCCAGGACCTGGTGACCATGGTGGAGCAGCTGGCCAGATTCCTGGGTGTGTCCTGTGACAAGGCCCAGCTGGAGTGCCTGACAGAGCACTGCCACCAGCTGGTGGATCAGTGCTGCAACGCTGAGGCCCTGCCCGTGGGCCGGGGTACGCATCCCTGCCTGCCTGGCCTGCCCCTACTTCCTTTTCCCCATCTGTACTCTCAGGTCCTCACCACAGTGCTTTGCCAGCCTGTGCCTTCTGGTTGACCAGGGATGCCCTGGTCACCTGCCAGCTGTGTCTGCTGGCACTTACAACCCAGCATTCTGTGAAGTTAGTGTCGCTGCTCCAGGAGCAGCGGTTACAGACGGCTGCTTGGGTTTTACTGGCAAGATATTTCTAGCAGGGGCCCACAGTGGCTGCAGTCAGATGCCCACAGAGCCCTAGGGGCTGGCTTTGGCACTGTGCGTTTCAACATGCAAGGCCTGGCGCGAGTCTCCCAGCTGTCAGCTTCTTGGCCAGGTTGGAGAGGCAGCAGCAGGCAGAACTCCGCTCCCAAGAGTGGAGACCCAGGCTCCCTTCCTGTCCTGGAGGAAGAGGGCCAACTCTTCTGGGTGCAGGTGAAATGGGCTACAGATGAGAAAGGCCCCTACGCAGGGCAGTGAGTGTTGTGGACAGGGCAGGAATGCCCAGGCAGCCCAGGGGAGGGAGGCAGGTGGCATGTGGCAGTCAGTGGGTATGCACAGGAAGGGACAGGAAGGGGTTCTGGGCCGGTGTTCTGTCTCTGCCCGCTCATGCTCCTTGAGGGCACGTGGCATCTCGTGCTGTTGGTAGTGGGGAGCTGGGCAGTAAAGTCTCTAGGATGAGTCCCAGGTGGTGGCTGTGGACACGTGAGCCCCCTCCTGGGAAGTGACGTGTGTCAGCTGTGGCGTAGGCCTGGAGCCAGCCCCCAGTGGTGGGTGTGGGTAGCTCGGGGAAGTGTGGAGGATGGGCCAGAGCTGCAGCATGGCCCGCAGCATGGCCAGGCTGGAGGGGCAGTGCCCAGCGGGGGAGGCGGAGCTGGGCTCTGATGCAGCCCGGTGCCCCGGGATGTGGCCTAGGGTGGCCTTTGCTGTCCACAGCTGAGGGCCACGCAGGGGCCTCCCACAGGAAGAAGTTAGCCAAAGCAGAAGGCCTTGTGGTTTATTTCCTGTCTGCATCTTCACAAACATTTGTTATTATTTATGATCTGTTTGCATTTTTTGCTTTCATCTTTGCTGCATTTGTCCTTTCCTGCAGAACACCCCCTTGGTTGCGTGTGGTGTGGACGTGCCGACCACGCTGCCCGCCACATGCTCCTTCCTGCTGTATGTTTTGCCATCGTCTGCCTTGGTTTTGTTTATTTCAGTTCTGTGGTTTTTGTTTCCTTTTAGCACATTGCCTCTGTGCTCAGAAGAGCTCCCTGAGCGGAGAGGGGCAGGGGCTCGGGTGGCCGCCCGTGCTGCTTGCCTTGGGTTCATGTCACAGCCTAAATTGTCTGAGTCCAAATCCTCTGCAGGTGGGTGCCTCCTTCCCCAGCTCAGCTGCCTCAGCTGAAAAACAGTCGTGAAAATACTTTCCTGGATGCTCTGGCCTTGTCCCTGTGGCATCCTTAGAGGGTGGCGAGAAGAGTTTTCTCTTTCCCTCGCCAACTTGACAGATGCTGCCGGGACGGGAGGACCAGTGCCGAGTTGGTGAGGGACAGTGCTGGTGACAGGTTCCCTCAGGGCTGAGACGCTTATGGAAATGGATCCCTTTTTTTGTAGGTGTGATACATTAGCAGATTTGTAAGGCCATGAGAAAGCTAGAGGAAGGAGGGACTTCAGCTTGAGGAGCTGGGAGAGTCTCTGAGTGTACTTGTTGGCAGGATTAGGGGTGCAACCCATAAGTGGTGTGAGCCAGGAGAGCACCTTACCGCTGAGCTGCACACACAGCCCACACGGGAAAGAACCCGAAAGGAGGCCGACAGGAAGAGAGTAGAGCAGGGTGACCCGAAGTGGGGAGCTTGGGGTCACCACTGTTCCTGGCCCTGGCCCTCTGGGCTTTCATAGTTAGCAAGGAAAACAGGCCCACATCTTATGGTGGTGAATTTTGTTTTTGTTTATGGTACTGGAGCCGCCTTATACTTTTATTTGGAGACAGGGTCTTGTCAGGTTGCCCGAGTCAAATGTGTGGTCCTCCTCCCTCAGCCTCCAGGAGTGCTGGGTTGACAGCGTGTGCCCCGCCCCCAGTACCTGGTACTATTTTTGTCTCTTTTCCCTTCCCAGGCCTCCTGAGCCACCATAGCTTGGTGCCTGGGCCTGCACCTGACCCTGGGATAGATGCCGGAGGGTACATTGTGCTGCCGTCTGCACGTTGTAAATTGTCTTAGCCTTTGAGACCCTTCCAAGTGCCTGATGTTTTCTGCCTTGGAGTCAATTTTTTTTTTTTTTTCTTTTCCAAATTCCCTGAGGCAAGTGATACCTACCTTGATGGCTGTTGATCAATGCCTCTTAGTGTCATGGGAGCCCAGCCCCATGTGATGCCAGAGCAGACGTGTCTGTAGAGGGTGTTCCCCCTCTGCAGTGCTGGCCAGCTACCCCTCCCATGAGCTGGGGAGTTGGGGAAGCCCCTCCTGCTGGCCTCTACTGATGGGGCAAGGCCAGAAGTGGTCCTGGCACTTCCTCAGATGTGGAAGGGAGCAGGGTCTGCTAGTGTTGTCAAGTGCAGTGGTTTCTAAAGCTGGGACCCGGTGGCCCACCTCGCCCCTAGGCTGGGGCTTCAGGGTCCTCCTGGGTCCATAGCTGGCTTGGGTGCCAGTGGGTACAGCGCACCCCACTCTGGTTTGTGTTGCAGGAAGAGTCGGGCTCTGGAAGGACATCTTCACTGTCTCCATGAACGAGAAGTTTGACTTGGTGTACAAACAGAAGATGGGGAAGTGTGACCTCACATTTGACTTTTATTTATAATGATGGAAATGGCGAACTTGCATGCGGTCCCCAGACGCTCCTAGCTAACGTCTTGTATGCATTCATTTATCCCTTGCTGGACACCCGGAAGCAGTGTGTAAACAATGGGGGAAAGAACCTTGGAGAACCCGAAGTGTGCGGTACCCGTCCACAGCTGCCGTCTCGCCTTTAGTGTCTGAAGTCTTTACATGTCTGATGCAAATCTTATACAAATTCCAGTCTGCGGCCTGTATTCTAAGTATGAAGTCCACGCTCCAGGCAGCTGTGGTCTCTGCCTTGGGCAGCCCCATCTACTTACTGTGTTTTCTAGAGCTTTTCACAGGAAATCTAAATACGAGTAAAACAAAAGTTCTTTTCCAAGGGGAAGCAAGAGCGAGTCACAGCCCAGCGGCAGAAGCTCTCCAGTGGCCTCTGGTTGGTAGTTGAGTCGCCCAAGGCCCCACATGGTGCTGTCCCTTGGTTCTGAGGTCCCCATGAGACGGAGGATGAGGTGGGGTGCAGGGGAGTTGGAGCTGCTGTGTGCCGCAGGATTCCAGTCCTTGTGACTTTCCAGGCACCTTCAGGAGACTTCTGGGAGGGGTGCTCTGGAGCTTCTGCCTGCCCCTGCCAGCAGCGTGGACACCAGACACCCAGCACTGGAGCCTCCTCCCGCAGGCTTTCCTGTTGTCCCCTGAAGCAGTGACATACTATAGAAATGATCCCTGAGAGTATAGCCTTTGAAGCAGTGGCAGCCCCTTGCAAGCAGAGGCTTTGCCGCCCAGTACCCTTCTAGGGTCCTGGGTCTCTAGTTCTCGGTTTGTTTCCCCCGTGCCTGTGGCTCTCTGCTGAGAGTGGGTTTGCAAGTTGAGCATGCTCTGTCCACCCACGCCATGGTATGTGGGCAGTGGCAGGGCGTTGCTGCCCGCCACTTGCTCCTTTTTGGCCTACATTTGGCTGGAGGAGGAATGGGAGCCGGCTCTGTCCCGGGTGGGGCAGGGCTGTGCCGTGGGCGGGCAGGGCCTGAGTGGCTGTTTGTCTGGGAGAAGCTGGGATGGAACTCACGGGTAGCTGACGTGGACAGCAGCGCCTGTTCTGTGTGTCTGGGAGGGAGGCTGCTTTTTGTGAAATTTCCTTTCTATTTTTCTATTTTTAGTACTGTATGGATATCACTGGGCACTACACTCGATACTTCTGTGCTTGCTTGCATCTT